>JAMLFT010009121.1:0-13017 GCA_026544285.1 Pachyrhizus erosus | reverse complement strand
GGAATAAAAAATTATAAACAGATGATTTTTAAAATATTTATAAATAAAATTTAATCAAAAATTAATTTTTTTAAAAAAAGATACTAAGACTAAAATATTAAGAGAAGAAAAGATATTTAAACAAAAACTTTGATGTATATTTTGATTTCAATACTAAGAGTTGGAAATCTATTTGTTTTAATGATTCTTGTACTTGTAGGTGTCAGAGAATGTAAAGAAGGAACCATTAGAAGTAAATGGAATGAGAAAAAGTGAAAGCATTAAGGTTAATCTCAATAAGGGTTTAGTTTCTTGGCATGTACCTCAAAACAAACAGGACCAGAATCCTGGATTTCACTCAGATTATACAAGACCAAGGACCCGCCCTCCCTCCCATAATTGATTTTTGTTTTTGGTCAAAATAAAATTGAAAGATAGTTCAAAGGTTAACCATATAGTCCACACAAGATTATTCACAAGGATTTTAAACAAATATTATCATTATGTTTCACTCCATTTAACTTATACTGTGTTCTATTTCTTTCTATCAAGGTTGGAAATGCCAACATCCCTTATTTTATCTCTTATTTTATCTCCAATTTGATCAATTCCAATAACTAATTATAATAAATTCTATGACATAATTTAGATTCATATTGTCACCATTAATTTAATCACTATACGATTACCATGTAGCAATAAAGTCCACAAAAGTGTAAATCAAAGCCTTCCTAACAATGCTGAAGAACTATGCTCATTACCTGTTGCTGGAAGAACTATGTCCACACCAAATCATTGCATTCCCACCAACTTGAAAATTTGCCTGAGAATAACAATATTGTTTACCGTTTCTTCTTCTTGGTCACAAAAAGTAAGACACCTAAATGCATAACTAAATTAGATAGATAGATATTTAGCATAGAAGAAATAATTACATTAAGAAATTTAATAGTATAAATACAATTATATAATTAATATACACCATAATATATTATATATTAAATATTTCATAATCAGTTCTTTATATTTTTATAGACTTGTATTACTTAAAGATTTTACATACAACATGTAAAGATTCTGATTACATATATGACTATCTTTATTGAGGTAACAGTCAACTTAATATATTAGACTTAAATATGATATGATTTTTTTTTCTTAAATTTAAGATATTTTTGTTTTAATCTTTCAATTAAAAACTTGTTTTTATAATCTCTCAAATTCGCATAATGTTATTTTAAGTCTTTCAACAAGTGAAGTTAAGGAACTATAAATAATATGTCACAAATTTAAAGAATTAAAAATAAATAATTTTTTATTTCAAAGATTTAAAATATACTTAAGTTCATATGTTACTTTTTGTCTCAAAATAACTGTAATTTTAGTCTTTTAAAAATGTTTCAAATTGATATATGTTTTCAGTTTTAATGAAATATTAAAATATCTATTTTAATTTTTTTTCTAATAAATATTATCTTAAAAGACTTAATTAATAATATATTTATTTAAATTAAAAAAGAATAAGTAAATTTTAATAAAATTATTCTCTGATAAATAATATTTTCTTAAAATACTTATTTTTCTTAAACATCAATCATTCCAACAGAAAAATAATATTCTCTAATGTCTATTGAGAGAGCCAACCACCCTATGCATGATGAAGTGTTTAGTTTGGTATACATGGAATATTTTGTGATAGTCAAGAAACTTGAGATTGGTGTGATGAGATGGAAGAGAGATTAGGAGTATAGATCCTAATAATTCAGTGGAATGATACAATGGTTGTGCAAAACAGAAAAAAACACATATCTAATTGGTACCATACACTACAAGTAAAAATAAACATCGAGATCTTCTCAAATGATCCCTAACAACTAATTCCCATTTGCATTTACATGACTCATTTCCTTAAAATTCAACTCCAAATGTAAATTTATGCAAGATAAAATTTTCCAAACACTTTTTCTTGGTGTACAACAACAAGAAGTTGAACATCATTATCACTAAACAACAATAATTTTAACTGATTAACAATGCATAAGAGTTTATTTATTAATTAATTTATAAATTTAAATATATTATGGTAGGGATTAATTAGCAGCGTATAAAGGTTTATTTGAAAGTTCTATTAGTTATGAAAGGGACCTATTAGCAATACAAAGGATTTGTTTGCAATTTATTTAGGACTAATGAGCAATTTTCTATATTCTACTTAGAGCCCGTTAGTAATTATGTAGAGATTGTTCTATAACTCTTTCTAACAACCGCCAATCAGATGTTCGAAACTAAAGCAAATTGTTTTAAATTGTTGAATCTATCCAAAGATACTGAAAATTTTCCAAACCAATAAAAAAAAAAAACTAAAAGTGAACAGAAACTTTGCATTTTTGTTGTGATTTGGTCTGATTTTCAGTTCCCATGGTTAAAACAAAACAGAACAAATGGAACAAGATCTTAAATATACATATATTGATTTGTAGCATCATGTAATAGTATTGTGATCTTTTGATAATACTTGATTTTACGTGTGCTGACATTTTGGTTATGTTAAATTATGAGTTTATAATATACATTGGTTATATATAATTAATTGACTATGAATTATTTGTAATGTCTTTTTTAAGAAGTTTTTAATGCAACTATTATCTATGGCCATTCATTACTCAATTGTTTATAGCTATGTAAATGTTTGTTTTCAAGGATCAATCATGACTCACTTGGTTATTAGATTTTATTTTATTTTTTTTAGTTTCCAGACTAAGAATAATTTTGAAAGTCAAATATAAACATTAATTAAAAAATTAGAAAAATCACCAAACTAAACTTCAAAAATTAATTTGGCGGTTGGAATTTGGCATTGCATTTAAAACGAACTGCTTCTTTTATATTTTTTTAGATTATGTTTTTTCTAAACACATAAATAAATGGAACCAAAAACACCATACTAAACCCTGAAGGATAAAACAATTGAAACTTATTTATAAATTTTATAATTAATTAAGTTTAATTTAATTTCTAAGTTTATAATTTTTTTCAACTAATTAAGGACCATCTATCAATTTATTCTTTTAAATCTGAATTTGTTTATATTTCTATATTGATATTAGTTCCTGCACTAAACTTATATATAAATCATCAGTATTTTCTTTCTTATACACACTTCATTTTTATCTATGACATATTATTATTAATTTTTTCTAAATTTTTAGTTACACTCTAAGTATTTATTAATAAGAAAAGGTAACAATTTTTATGAAACTTCCTTCCTATAAATACTTTAAATTTCAAAAAAAATTGTTTAGAATTTATATATAATTACTAAGCATGTCATCACAAATACTAATACATTTTTTTTATAAATACTAGTATTTTGTAGGAATTAAGCTACATTTATTTTATAATAATGACAAACATTAAACTACAAAAATAGTAAAATTACATAGCTGTTATAGCGGATTGTCTAAAAGCTAATCAAACAATTTATCTTAGATAGTGTTTGGCCTAAGTTATTATTTACTTTTCATTTCCTTAAAAGAAAAAGTTAGACTAAACACTATTTATTCAAAAACTTTTAAAAAAATAAGTAACTTTTTTTTAAGAAAAAAAATGAAAAAAAGAGCTTTAAAAAAACTAATTCAAATAACTTTTGCGAAACTCACTTTGAATCTCAGTGTCTATATTTTACTTTGAAACATTGTCATTTGAAAAACAAACTTCTGTTTGAACAGCTACTTACCTGAATATTTTCTCTAATTAAATAAATTTTTTTCCTTAAAAATATACTTGTAACTTGCATTACGTTCTCATATTTTATGTTCATTTTTTATTTTTCTGAATACCAATTTTGTGTTATTTAATATAAATTGTGTAATTCTTAAAAAATAAACATTCCCGAAGTTTAGCCATTTTATTATTTGTGATCAATAAAATGTTAACACAATTATAAATATTTTTTTATTTCTTTAAAAATATTACTGAATAACAATATATAATAACTTAAAAATTTTATTATTTGTGATCAATATTTAGCTTTATTTAATTAATATTATATATTATTTGCAAATCATCATATTAAATTAAAATTTTATTAACTAAAGTATTTTTAGTTATTTTAGAAGTTAAAAATTTTAAATACCTATATATTAATATTTTTATTATCATTAAAATAATTTTATGTAAATAAAATTAATATTATTTTAACACAATATTTTTATTCTGTAAATATATTTTTCATTGTACGAGATAAATAGTTTTAAATAAATCTAAATCTTTTAAAAATTTATTAAATAATTTTAGCTTAATGAAGTTTTTAAATTTAAAATATAAAATTGACAAATATTTTTTACTTTTTTAATTTAAACTCTTATTTTTAACTTTAATTTAAAAGTAATTTTTAAGTAAAAAATAAATTAAGATAAGTTTCCTGGTGGGTAGAGCACGACGCAGGAATTGAAAATTACAATATGAAGGAGTTGAATTGGCTTGGTGAATTGTTAAGCATTTTTGTTGTTCGGTACTTTTGCAAAGTACAAATCCTAACTCATCTGTTTCTCAAATTTCAAAAATTGGAGTTGAACATACGATAGAATAATCTTTTACTTATCAGTTAAGCTCTCCATATCTCTGCCAAAAGGGAAAAAAAATGTGGCTAAAATACTGGGAACAGAAACATCACAAATAAAGACCGAGGGGGTTGAAATTAAATCATGTACAAGTCAAAAACATTTTAGCCTCTCATTTTATGGTAAAGTTTAAGCACGGAAAAGTCACAGGGCTATATTAAGTCATTAAAAAGAAGAGAGAAAAAATGAAATGGAGAAATAATTGTAACACGGTTGTATACAATTTGAGCAAAAATAAATGTAAAAATGTTAATCCAAAAATTATGCAAAAATCATCAGCATTCGACTGGTGTAATTTTAATGTGTGACTAGCCATCTTCGGTGCAAATATTAGCAATATCTAACTTCAATTATATGTAGTGTCAACCTAGCAAAAGTTTCCGATTCCAATTTACTGTCAATATTGAGAAGTTGGCTTAATCTTTGACATTGACACAATCTACTTTTACCAACACGAGACTCAAAATGGTGTGGTTTCTTTAAAATATATATAGTATGTGGCCAGCACTACTACTCTAGGGTGTGAGGGGCTTCATTGAGGTTAATAGTGATGTTGTTGGTGATTTTGGATCTTGAGGACCCTAATGGTGGAGAAAGGCGAGGGGAGAATGGCCTAGTAACATGGGTTAGGGTAGCTGTGCTCACAGGGCGCCTTTCTGCAAGTGGCTTTACAGGGGATGAAGGACGCGTCAGGATTTGTAATGGAAGGTGCTGAGTCTGGGGTTTGGAGATGATGAGCTTTGGAGCTGAGGTGGTAGAAGAAGAGGAAGCTGATGGTGGGGTTAGGACAGTGTGATCATCATGGTTGCCCACAACTTGGGGAGACAGACCTATATTAGGCCACACGAAGGTACCCTGTGGCTTGCAGATTTGGAAACCACTTTTCAGCCTTTCGATCTTTGTTGCCTTGTCCTCCTCTGTACTGATTTCTTCCATTTGTTTATCCGCTGATTTTGTTGCTTTGTTCTTGTTGCTTTTCTTTTCCTTCCTTGTATCTCCCCCAATGTTTTCTGCCTCTGATGCTGGTCCAGGCAAAAATGCTGGTGGCGTTGCCGATTCTGACATTATTTGTTCTTCTACTATTGTTGGTTTCAGCATTTTCAGTTGCTCCTGCATCAAGTGGCTCAATCAGTAGCAAGCAAATCCCCTTTTAGTAAGCATGAGATTCATGTTCTCAATATTTATTCCCAGTTAAATAAAAAATAATAATAAAAATCATAGTAAGTTAACAAACAGGATATTTTGATTTTTTGTTGTCTGTCTTGGGTAGATCAGGACCAATAAATAGATTTTAAGGAAAAGAAAACAATCATTAGCAACACTCTTTGCAATCAAAATCATTCAAACCATGAACTCTAACTAAGATAGAAAGATTAATGATTATATTACCTCCATTTCACTCAAAGTCAGTGAAATTTCCTTCAACTGTTCCTCTAGTTTAGCTTTCTTACTCACCATTTCCGCATAAATCTCCTGCAATATAACGTTGAAAGTAATTAAAACTTGGCCTACTTCTATTCACATTAGCAATTAGTTAACCCTACTTCTCTGCTTCACCTGCTTTGGAGCCAAGGAGCCATAGTCCTCCGAATTCAAACTAGACAAACAGGAGCTAGGAGTAGTCACAATGGCCAATGCCTCCTCTCCCTTCTTTGATGCGAGCTCCCGCATTTCTCTGTGCAACAAGAAAATTAACCAATAATGACTCAGAATCAGCAGAATAACCAACAAACTGAACAAACTCATCAGCAACAAAGCATAAAGAAACTGGCTTTACTGTTTCATCTTCAGGATTTCTTCCTTCATCTCTCTGAATTCTCTACCTGTAACATAATCTTCTGAAACGCTGTCCCCAAGCTTCCATCCAGGGGGAGGAGTCCAGTAAGGGTCTTGTACCCCTGCTTCCTTTCTAATATCAACAAGATCAGCACTCTCTAACCAGTATTCCATTGCACCCTCAGCATTGTGTCGCCGTCGGAATCTCTCAGCACCTCCCGGTGCCAATTTTCCAGCCATATGCTTCAACAAATGATCTAGAAGACCTGTATCACCAATATACTTTCGTGCTTCTGCTCTCAAATGTGGCCTCAATATTGGGTTACCATACACAGCTCCTTTCTCTTTCATAACCTTTAACATGTTCTCCTCTGCCAACATATACCTTCAAAAGTGCGAGGTAAAAGAAACAATTTTCAATTGTTGAACCATGATAGAAAATACTGAACTAAATGTATATATATACTAGCTTATAATATATTCATTTTCATTTGGATACAAATAATTATCTACCTCTCAGCAGACCATCTGTTAATTGAGATTTTTCGATTGTTTTTCTTGTAAACCACGAGTTGCTGCTTCTTGGGGTCATTCTTTGCTTTCTTATTCTTTTGAATCCCACTGCTACTACATACATTTTGATTATTATTGCTACATTGACGAGTTATCCTCTTAACCCCGTTCCCTGCCTTGGTGGCCTCCGTTTCTTCTTCACCTTTCTTCCTCTTCTTGTCACTGGTTCCTTCTCTGAGTTCAACACTGACCCTTTTTTCCTTACAAGGTTCCGGTAAAGATTCAACCTTTTGCTCCTCATGACGGCCCAAGAATCGAACTTGGCGGCGTTTGCCCCACTGGATCATCCCTGTGAACTTGAGCTGAGACCAACAAGAACCCTGCTTGGAAATAAGGCTCCTTGCAGCATCAATGGAAGCTGGATTCTCATAGTCTTGAATGTTTTCTTTAGAGGGTGAAACCCAGAAGCTCCAGGAGTTTCTTTTTTGCGCAAATTCCTCGGTTGGGATGATCCTGGAAAGCGCTTTCACGGCGAAGTCCATTCCCATCACGTACTTCTCGTCGAGTGCAGGGATCTTCTTCCCGTCTGGTTTCCCAAAGTTTTGGTCGCTGAAGTGCATGCGAAGTGATTGGAGACTTGGGTACCTTAGCGACACCAAGTGCTCCCCTATTTCACTGACCTAATGAATGCACGCACCCATTAAAGAAAATCAGCATGGAGAATGATTTTAGATATCTAAGTAATGTTTGAAAGGAGCTCTCTATTTCTATATATGTATAGAGTATTACCATTACAATGCGAACAGATTTTAGTTGTTCTGGGGAAATGGGTGAGAGCCCGGAGTGATCAATTTCATGAAATCGACCCACTTTAAAGTGCTCAAAAGGCCCTGCAATATTCACCGACATATTTTACCATAGTGCCATTGTAAAAGATATAGATATGAAAGGAGCAAATGGGTATAAAATATATATATATATATATAACAATATAAAATAAAACAAACGGGTGTAATTATGTATTTATATTTTATTTATTATAACAACTTGAAGGTCACTATTCAAAAAAAAAAAAAAAGCAAAGAAAAAAAAAGAAGAAAATTTCCGTTCAAATGTATAAGTGGCCAAAGGTTTATTATATGGTCAATCTAAGGGATGTTACCTATGGCACGAATTGATTCAGGAGCAGGTGGAAGCAGAAGAACATGTTTGTCCAAACATGGGCTCCTTTTGCTTCTGCCCTCGTCGACGTGGACATCCCTCTTTTCCTGCCTCTTCAAGTACGAACTCTCCTACAAAACCATAAATAATAATCATCTATAATCTCTCAAAACCAGAACCATATTATATAATCATAATTCTCGCACAGTGACAACATAAATTTAAATGACGCCCTTCACCATATGACAATATATTATTATGTTAGATAATAATAATTATCAAAGTTGCTATAATACTACCAAGTACTAAATATTTGCATGTGAGAATCTTTATATATATATATATATTTGCATGAGAGAGAATGTATGTGCGTGCAAAAAAGCAAATATAATCATTTATCTTTAACAACCAAGTAACGCTGCCGTGCGTGCGTGCGTGCATGCGGCGATATTGTTCGTTAAGCTCACACGATCCCAAAAGAATCGCGTGGCGTTAGAAAGAGACTCATATATATATTAATTTAACAGAAAAATGCGCGCGTGTGTTATAATTTGTGCAGTGACCGTGAAATCGGTAAGAAAGAAAGAGACCATATCTTCAGCAGAAGCAGCTGCAGCGAAACCACACGGACTTTGCTCCACATTCTGCACAGTGCACAACAACATCATAGTTAACAATTAATTTCACCACCAAAAGAAAAAAAAACCAAAGCATCAACGATTACGCTAACACATAAACTTTGACATAAGAATAAGAAAAGCTTAAAAGAAAAAAACCTATATCTTATAGACAATTAATTAACTAATGCTGAGTGAATACGATGAATGCGAAGCTATCACAATCAATAAGGTCTTAACATAGTGAAGAATTAAATAAGAGACACAGAGACAGATCATGAAATGAAATTAATGCGAAGCTGAGGGTTTCTCAATGCTTGAACAGCGAATGTCGATTTGTTTTGTTGAGCAAAACATTCAATTCAATTAATGTGCAAAAGTGAAAATTAATGAAACTACGAGCTTGTACTGAATCTGATTCAACGACAAGCACCGAGCCACAGCACAATGCCAAGATCGTACTCTGATCGTTCTGAAGCAGCAAAACGAATGAAAACAGTTTATTGATTCTCTGAAACGGATTGAATGTGTCGGAAAAACAAATCCGAATTTCACGTTTCAACTTCGAAAACGAACTAATCAAAAACACGATTCACCGCTGCTTTTCTGGCAAGATCAGAACCATCCGCGATCAATGAATGTTGACGATGATCAACAACATTCATCGTCACTTACAGTGTTTCAGCATTTGAAAATGAACTAACTCAAAACACGATCACCGTTGTTTTCTCGAGAAATTAAAATTCAAAACCCTCGGCGATCAATGCAGTGTTTGAGCATTTTTTTTCACTGAACTGAATCTACTCACTCGTTCGATCGTCATCTTTCTCTGCTTATTCGGAGTAGAAAACAACAGCGCGAAAATGCTTCTCTGAACGATCGACGAAGACGATCGAAGAACCGGCGAAAGTGAAAAAAAAAATTAACGAATGCGAAAAAGGATCGGTGAGAGTAGGAACATTAGCGTTATTCAGAGCGTTTTTTATTTTTGGTTGAAAGTGGATTTAAAGAAAAAGAACATTTTCTTTGCAATGTTGGTTTCGGGAGAAAAAATAAAAATATATAAATGGTTCGAAGAGAAAATTTGTGGAGCGAAAATTTGTAGAGAGAAAAATCGTGGAGCGAAAATTTGTTATGCAGCTTTTTCGATGCACGCACGTAAGGGAAGGGAAGGAAGTGTAATGATTACGATTCTCTCTCGCTCGCTATTGACGAAATTACCGAAATGCCCCTACCTCTCATTGCGTAGGTCTCGTGTGAGACATTGGTTGCTTTACCATGTTCTCGGGTGCACCATTTTGAACGTAAAATACGAATAGAATATCGACACGTAACCAAAATTGTTGAAACAGCTTTGAAATGCTTAATTGTGATTGGTTCGTAAAGTCCACACGTTAGTTCCCTGAAAAGGTTATTTCTCTATCTGTTTCTCTTTGTTACTCTTTGTTAATCTTGTTGGCTGTTACTGTTATGTAAAGCACGTATTCATAATGAGTAATGTAATATTTTCTTACTATATCTTTTATGGAAAGTATTTATGAAAATTTAATATATTTAATGTCTTAAAAATAAACATTTAAAATTTATTATAAAATATATTTAGAAAATTTAACGACAATTTAATTTACCAACACTGGCATTATAAAGGTCAAAGAAACAATTTAATTTAAATTATTGTGTAATGATTTTAATGATTGAATTAATAATGTTAAGACAATTTTAAAATTGACTCACCAGCAAGCAGATGGATTTTATGTTTGATTCCTTGTTTTACAAATGCGCCTACAATTTTTAAGTCATAAAAGATGTAAGTAGTAATATTTTTTTTAAAATATAAGATTTTTCTAATTAATTTATGTTTAAAAAAATTATCGTTGAATATGTAGATTTGTTCTATCAGAAATCTTGAATTTAAATTTTAAATATATTAATTATTTTATATAATTAAAAGATATTTGTAATATGTATCAAAAAGTATTTTTTTTTAAATGATTAATTTAATTAATAACATTAAATTTATTTAAAATTTATATCATTTTTTAAATTATTCTTTAATTTATTAGAATTTATCATTTTATTCTTAATTAATTTTTATCTAATTAATTAATATATTAACTATCTTCTTCAATCTTCATAAAGAGATAATAAATTTATTTTATTATTTTATTATGTTATAATATTTATTATAAATTAATTAAGGATATTTTAATAAAAATATTTAATATAAAATATAATTTAAAAAATATTTACAATAAGGGACAAATAATTTAAAAAAATGAATTTTATATTTAAATTAGAGGTAGTATTAATTAAAAAAATTGTAGGTTGTAACATTTTTCTTGTAAATTAGTAAAGTAACAAGTTTATGACACTGATGGCTAAAATAATTTTGATTATCGGCATTATTTGTTGATAATCGATAGTAGCTTGAAATCAGTAAGTTGACTGCTACAACTTTAAGTTTTAGACATTTTTGTTTTTGCTTATAACGTGGCATAAACACAAGGTAAAATTTTAGGAGTAATTTTAATTATTGTCAATTGAAGACATGTTAGAAAGATTTTTCATTACATAACTATCATTAAAACATAAAGAAATTAACAATAAAATTTAGAATTTAATTTATATGTACTATAATCATATAAAAGATGAGAGAAATTTTTAAAATTAATAAATTATTGTATTTTTTTTTTATAAAATTATGTGTTTATTCATACGGTATAAATATAAAAAAAAATAATTATAGTTAGTTTAGTCTTCAATTGTCAAGAGCCATAAATGTGACTATTCTATTAAATCTTTTTATTAAAAAATTTGAAATATTTTATAATAAAATTAATTTAATGTAATAAAAAATAATAACAATAAAAACACATAATTTACTGGATTCTTTGCATATAAATTTTTTTTTTTTCTTGTGCATAAAAAATTTTAAAAATTATTTTTTTTATATTACCATTAAGGATGCACTTTATGTGTGTGTAAATCATATTAAAAAATTCTATAATATCTTAAAAGAGATTTACCAAAACATCTTATTACATCTAAATTTTATATAGAGATTTAGTTGAGACAAATTAATGTTTTACACATACCTTGTCATAAAATCATTACCATTAATTTGTATCTACAATCTTTAGGTTCAACTACCTGATAAATAAAGATTGTTTTAATATAAGAAACTATAAAGACATCCAATAGAAATTGATTTTTTTTATCACATCATCTCATTTATTAATATTATATGATAATAAGGTGAATTTCTGATAATTTATTAATAAGGAATGATAATATGAGAAATTTCTATTATATAAATAATATTACGCTTACAATGTATATAAATTAAACCATTAAATAAATTAATCAATGACCATATATTCTACAAGCAAGTAGTCAGGTTCTCTAGCTAGAAAGGACTTGTGTTTTTAGGATTATAAGAAAGAAATTGTTTTTGTTGTTTGATTATGTTTTGGGAGTTCTATTATTGAAATTTGTCTTGTAAATTTAACTTGAAAATTAATTCCGATAATAAAATTACTAGAATATGTATTCGGATGTCATTTATATCTAAAGCAAATTTTGATAACAATACAAGTGAAGGCCAAGTTAACAAAATCATTAATTATCAATGTCTTGGTGTCATAAAAATTTATTTAATTTTGGATCATAATAATTTTTTTATATTTTGAAAAAAAAAAATCCTACACATCGTTAGGCAACATAACTAGTTTATCCACATTAATATAAGTCACTACATGCATGAAAAATTATTTGTCAATATACTTTTAAATCAAAACAATAGCTTTATGACTAAAGAGCTCCAAATCTTTGTCAATATTTCCTTTTGGTTTGCCTTGATGGTTAATGGGCTCATGGAAGTCTTTACAATATAAATGATTTTCCATTATCAACTTCTTGTAAGTGTAGCTTTTAGTGGTAAGCTTCAACACGTCTTCATCATAGCTTCCATCGTCTTGAATTTTACATACTAATAGTAGTTTTCTTAGTTAGGAGATTTTGATCCTACTGATAGAAATTACGTACCAAATCAAATTTCTTAACTCAAAATGGGTTATAAATTAAATCGTAACAAAATGATATCAACAATTTTAAACTTAAATACCATTTTAATTTTTGACAAATAATTTTTTTTTATTCTGTTTCTTTATAAAAAAAAAAAGTTATTCAAATTATCACTGCCAAGTAACAATATTAAATGATATTGTAATAATTATTTTAACAATTTAGTAATTTATCATGTTATTATGGAGTCTAATAAAATAATTACATGTAATTTTTTTTATAAATTATGTTTTTAAATCTTTATTTATTCAAAAAAAATAATGATA
>JAMLFT010009120.1:0-12994 GCA_026544285.1 Pachyrhizus erosus | reverse complement strand
TTTTTTCTATGTTTTTCTATCTCTATATTTTTTTACCTAATTCAGTTTATTTGAATATATATATATATATATATATATATATATATATATATATATTATTTTCCTTTTTTTACTATTCAAACCCCCTTTTCCTGACTTACTCTTTGCATCCCTACTTACTGAACTCACCCCCTTCTTATTTGTTTTACTTTTACTATTTGCACCCCCTTATATTACTATTTTCACTCTTGTTTGATTCTTATTAGATTCCAGAATTTCAGAGAACATTCATATACAATCAATATGTCATTGTAATTATTGGATACTATGTTAGAGTAAAAAACTCATGCATCCTTAGCAAAATGGATTCCAGTAGAATCACATAGCTAGGGGAAAAAATTCCATAGATCATTACCAGTTTTAGCGAAAATGGAGATAACTCCATTGAAGATTGACAAAGCAAAATGGAAGGGAGAACAAGAATGGGAATTCTCATAAATTACAAATTATGTTTTGAGAAATAATTCCATTCCAAGAATTATCAGTATCAGAAATATATTGAAACTCAATTAAAAAAATTAAACATAAAATAGGAAAGCGAGTTGAATTGTCAGAATTACAGAGTGTTCCAAATCCACATCTTTGCAATTTCGTATTCAATTCTAAAACAAGGAAATGAATTTACGAGGATTCCAGAACAATTAGAATGCAACTAGAATCACCCTGGAGAAAAGATAGAAGTCCTCCTACCTTCTATGGTGTTCTGACGGCTAATTGAAATTTTTGGTGAGTCCTTGTAAGGTTCCTATCACCCACAACTCTTTGCGACACGAGTTTTGTTTCTCCGTTGCCTTGTTGGATTTCCCAGGGTGTTCTAGTTGTGATTCTCCAATCGGAATTTCTATATGAATTTTCAGAATGGAAATAATTGAAAAGGGCCATATCTTAAATAGGGAGGATGAGAGGCGTGGTGTCAAAGTTCAAGGCGGTGTTGTTGGTTCCTTCTAACCGTCCTAATAGTCTTGCAGGAGCGGTGCTACTGAACTTTTTCAGTTAGGCATGGCTCGAGAGAAGGAAGATGGGCATTGTAGAGAAGAAGGGCTTGAGGGAGAAAATAAAGTATCCATGGCAGGGAATGGGTAATGTCGACATGGTTGTGTTTGATTCGCTTGCCTTTGCGGTGAAGATTTAAGAGGATAAAACGATGTGTTTGTATCACCAGAAGTGACTTGGCTCAACGGTTAAGACGTTGCATACCAAGTCATTAGGTTCATGCCTTCGAGTCCCTCTGGGCGCATTTTTATTTTTCTTTCTTTCTGACTCTCACAACTAAATGCTTAATTGCGTTTATTATTTGTTTATGAGACAGGGATGGGCTTCCAACCCATTTGGTCTAGCCAAAATTTTTCTTGATTTTCCAATTTCTATTTTTTTTTATATTTTTAAAATTCGTATTTTGATTTTCAAATTTTTTCTAAAATCTCTATACATCCTTTTATATTTTTCTCTTCTTGTTCTATATTTTATTTCAACAAATAATTATTTTATTTTGATAAATCTATTTATTTTAATTATTTAGATATTTATTTATTTTTATTTTTATTTAATTAATAAAATTACATGTTTGACTTCTAAAATTTAGATTCTTATTCTCTTATTTTTATTCTTTTCTTCTTTTATTTTTATTCTTTTCTTCTTTTATTTTTATTTCATCTAAAATGTCTAAATCTATTTTCTATTCCAAAAATAAAAATATTTCTATTTATTTATATTTATTATTTAAACTTATTTTTACTCAAATCTTTCAACTCGACTAATTATAATTTCTCTTTTCATATTATCTCTTGGATAATATTTCTTATAAAATTTAAAATTATAAACTTTAATTGAACTAAACTAAAATATTTAAATAGTAAAGAGCAAATTTCCAACTTAAAGATAATTTTTAAAATATAATTTTATTATATTAAAAGTAGGATATTACAATATCAAATACTTGAATTTTAAATTTTGACTTATTAAAAAATAATAATAAGCTTAATTATAATCATACTTTAGTTTTCATATTTTAACTTAATTCCATTTACAATCCCTTTAGTTTTATTTATTTACAATTAGTTCTCTTAGTTTTTCAATTATTCAAATTAAATGTTACATCCAAAATTTCATCTAATAAATAACACTAATTATAACAACAATGTGATCAATAATTTATTTGTATAATTTGGCAAATTTTTTTTTACAAAATAATTAAATTAAAAATTAATTTTTACTACATTTTAAAATTTTGATTTTATTATTTTTATTTAAATATTTTCTTTGTTAATTAATATAAATCAATGATATGTTAGGTTTTTATTTTGTTTTTGTTAATTATTAAGGCTATGACTATGTTAACAAGATACTTTAGTTAAATTTTAAGTTTCTATTAGTTGAAAAACTTGTTTGACTATTTGATAAACAATTTTTTTAGTAATTTTTAATATTTTTTAAAATACTATTTCGAGTAGCATTTTTTAAAATGTTAACTTATAGCTTATAGTTTTTTTTTTATATTTATTCCCTTTTTATTCTTGAATTTTTATTACATTCTTTTAATCTTTTCTTTATAAGATAAGATTTTATTATATTTTGTTTTCTTATTTCACTTGTAAGCTAAACCTTTTTTTTTAATCTTTACTCTCTCTTTTTTACATTAGATGATATTTTCTCATCTTTACCATTTTATTATATAAGGTAAGAGTGAGTTTGGTTTATTTAAAAAACATATTTAGAATTTGAGTCTAACTCATTTAATTTATTTATTACATGATTTTTCTTATGAAATTTATCTTTGAATATTTATTTATTTAGTATTTAATATGTTTTTTGTTCTATGGCATTAGTAGACCCATTTTGACTAAAGATGACTTGACAAAAATAAATATCAAGTTCAATTATCCACTATCTAAGTTTACTCCAATGTTTTTGACCACTTAGATAAAGATAATATTAAATTATTTAATGATTGAATTGATTAATTTACATTCTTCATAGTGATAATTTTGAATTGATTATTAAGTGTAAAAGTTGGACACATGATGTTAATTGGTCTTGTTTATATATAGAGGACATATATGTAAGACTCATTTGTGTACAGAGGTGTAAAGGATAAATGTAGACTATACAAAAGTTAGGACATGTAACTATACATAAATAATTAAGATTAAAAAAGTATTCAATAATCACTTGACCCCTTAAAAAAGTAATATGTTTTTTTTTATATAATCATGTTATTGATACGAAGTATCACTGACTTTGCTGATGATCAATCTCTATAAAATTTAAATTTGAGGCATTACTTAAGAAGTCTACTCACTTGACTTGTTAGTACACGATCTTATCTTTTAATGTTGACCTTTTATGGTTTGGTTCAATGACCATGATTCATTATTTTTCCTCATAATAAAATTATATCTAAACTTTGTCTTATAATAAAAGTCTTTTTATTTTATATGAGGGATTAAATTATATTTAGTTTTATATTTATTATATAATCAATGATTTTTCATATAATGTAAATTTATTAATCTACCTATTGAACTATTATTATTTTAATTATTTATGTCAAAGTTTATCAAAATTAAAAAAAAAATCAAATAATTCATATATTTGTATATTTTAAAGTTTATATATATCAAGTTTAATATACACAGATGACATATCAAAAAAATTTAAATTGATATAAAACTTCATAAATATAATCCACCCAATTTTTTAATCTAATATTGAATTTTAAGATAAATTATTTAATTAAAAATATCAAATAATATGATAATTTATATAAATTACACCGTTATAATTTATAATCATTAATATTTAATTAAAAAGGTTTAAATTCAACTCATTTAAAAAATTACGTCAAATTTTAAGTTTAAATCTATTTATTTAACTAAATAAATTGGTTGATTAAACATGTCATTAGCCAAACTTGAATAATTCATTGTCATTCTTTTTTTAATTTGTATTAATCACATCATATGCATTTTTCTAGTCAAAATCGTCTTGATTAAGTATAAAACAAGTTAATGCATTGCATATTCACCTTAGGTCCTTCAAATTGAAATACAACATTAACATAGTTTTAAACAAATATTAACATATTTAGCTTCACATCAAAAAATTAATTCTGAAACTAAATCTGAGTTAGAATGATTTTAATAACTTCTACATTAAATCAGAAGTTTTATAATAAATTTTCTTACTAACATAAATCATTATTCTTCATAAAATTAATTTCATAAAATCAATTTCATTTATAATTAATTTCACACACTTATCAGATCAGAAATACTGAGTATTTCAAAGTGGTTTGATATTGATGTTTTATCATTACTCATGACAGTTGCTGCTCCTGGTACTACCTAATCTGGATTCTTCCGCCTCAAACAGAAAGGATTTTGACATGTCCTTTTCTTCGGTGCTCTAATGCACTTTAAAATTCAACCTTTGATAGCTGGATTTTATCAATAGAGGACAAGCCGTCAAGCCTCAATTATATCACTTCTTAATACTCATGGTAATAACAAAAAGTTATACAAAATGGTATGAACACTAACATAACAGAGGAAAAACTCATGACCATCAAAGAGAATCACAAGACAACGAGGAAAGCTCCATACAGAGATATCCTCTCAGCAAAAAAAACTCTTCTTATTTTCTTTTCCTATCAAACTTGGGAGTAATAATAATTGAAATAACACAAGACTGCAAGCACAGTATACAGTCAGTCGGATACTTCTAAACTCATTTAGCTTCCTCACAGATCCTCTGGGCCATTGATTTCCTGCATATGAAATTCAATCTTAGGTCTAGAAATTAGAATGACAACCTCACGCTGACAAATAAAATCCACATATAGTTAAATACCTTGTCCGCAATGACAACACCGTCGGGAACTTCCAGCTTTACACCAGGCTTTGCCACGATACTGACTTTTCCCTGGTAAGGCACCAGAAAACAACAGACATCAGAAAACAAAATAACATTATTTTGGCTAAAATACTCTTTTGAATTTCAGTTAGGTCCATTAAGTTTAAAATGTTTACTTTAGTCCTTAAAGTGTGTCCTATCTGTTAAACCGAGTTGGTTCTTCAATTAGTTTGACACTAACTTGGACAACTTGGGGATAAATGACACGTCAACCAAGTTTTCAATTAGTTTATCACAAACTGTGAGAGATGCCACACTATATAGATGTTTGTCATGTCAACCAAAGTTAACACCGTTGATGTGGTAAACCAACTAAAACACTAATTTGGTCCAACAAAAACGCTTAAAGAGATTACAGTTAAACTTTTTAAACTGAAGGGACCAAACTGATAATAAAAAATAAGATGACAGACCAAAACCGTATTTTAGCCTATTATTTTTAAAACTCTTTTCCATGAGGATGGAATAATAAAAACTGAAAGCAAAATAAGTTACTAATTTTGGTCTGGGTTACTAAAATAAGTCAGAAAATAAACTGAGAACTTCATCAAAATAGTTTTGGTCTGGGTTTGTTTGGACAAATTTAGATCCTTATAGTTGTACTTCATTTGGGTTTTGGTTCCTATAATGTTTTTTCTTAAATATTAGCCTCTCTAGTTTCATAACATCAAATTTTTTATCTCAACTAGCTAGACGCAGGCATGAAAAGGAGGATCACGAATTCAGGATCATTTTCTTTATGGGGACTGAAGCAGAAATAATTGCAAAATATAGGGTTTAGTAACCAAAACCGAAGGAAAATCATAAGGACTAAAATATAGGGACCAAAACCAACACTGAACACCCAAAACAGTGGAAACTATAGGGACTCAAATTTTAAACCATAAAATAATTACCTTCTTTTCTTGCTGATGTTCCAATTTACTTAAAAACATTATAAAATGTCTAGACTTAAACAGAATTTTTAAAGAACATTTCAATTGTATGCGGATTCAAGATTTTGATTCATGCTATTGAACATTATGAAAACAATTTTGAGCTTGAGTAGTAATAAAAGGGACAAAACTTAGATGCAATTTTTTAAATACTTTTAGTGTTCTCCAATCAAAATTGGAGTTTTGCTTTGGTAATTTGTAAAATAAATGTTTGCATTAAGTGTCAACATAGGTTCTTGAGATAAAACTCCTTTGACTGGAGAACAATATTAAAAAGCACCTAAGGTACTGTACTGTATCTAAACTGTATCCTTATAAAATACAACTTTAACATTAATCATAGCAAGAGGAGCTTTTACAAGGTTTCTTGCATTAATCATAGTGGTAATAGTAAACAAACTCTCTCATCCATAAAGTAACTGAATTATATTGAGGGCAGAAATTAAATTTTTTTTTGAAAAATTCACATCTAAAACTCTTGATATTTGAATAATTAATATCAATTTCACACTTAAAATGGAACACAATGTTAAAGAACAAAAACTAAAAGAACATAAACCAAGGGTTAAATCCAATACCTTGAGGATAACACCAGCTCCAAACCATACATCACCAACCACTTTTAGAATGTCAAGCTCCACAATACTAGGAATTGACTTGAAGCGGCCCAAGAAGTTGTTAACCTGTGAAGGAGACTAAGAAAATTAGTATTATCCTCTAACACAAAGTAATAAGTAATGTCGATCTTAACCTTCTTAAATTCTGGCCCCAGTTCAATAGAAGGGTTTTCAGGATTTGCTCTAGCCTTGTTCCGAATGACAAATCCATCTTCCAAAGTGTAGAGATCAGACTGAAAAACAAGACAACTAATTATGTCAAATAAAAGACTCAAATTTCCAAGCGAGATTAGTATCAGAAAACTTTATAACCTGGACAAGAAGCAAATCTGAAGTTGCCTTCACTGGAAGGAATCGTGATCGTGGAACATTAATTCCAATAGCCTTGTCAAAGAACTGTTAGAAATGATGTGAATATATCAGCACCTTTAGAAATTTACAATAAAGAACACTTCATTAATATGTTAATAAACATTGAGTACCCTTATTGCAGCACCAGCTGCAGTTTCCAGCTGAAGAACTTTTATTCCATCGACTTCCTACAAATCCACAAATCTTGTCAGCAATTTTCCAACCAAATATCAATTGTCAAACAACTAGCCCACAATAGAACATCCTACAGAAGGAAATATAGGCTATCACTTGAAAAATAACCAATTTGAACCTTTGGATTGGGAATAATTTCCATCTTAAGAGCATCAGCTTCAACAAGCCTCTTTACTGCATTTAAGTTCACCCACCTGTAGATTATTGTCAAACACCTATGTACAAGTATATAATCTAAAACAATAAGAGCACTAACCGGCAAAACTTACAAATTATTTGTGTTGAAAATTTTGAACTTCTCTATTGACTTGAACTCATTGACCTGCATTGAAGACAGCATTACATTTGAATGGAATAATTGACAAATCTCTTCTCTAGTCTCCACCAAAGTTAAGGCTTAACATCATTATTTACAACATGTTGCAGCTACCATAAATTGTGACAAAAGAATTACAAAGGCATGCATTGTCAGTTACCTTCATAAACATTATATCATCAATTTGAATAATGGATATTTTTATAAAAAAAGCATTAACAGTTCATAGTTACAGTCCACGACTTCATATCATCAACAGTTATCAACTGTTTGTAAAGTAAAAGATGTCATGCGATTGCATTGAGATATGAACTCTATATCTATCAATTTACTGGACTTTCCTTAACATGAGTTATCAAAAGTAACAGCTGCCAATGTATATTGCCATAAAACCATAAAATAACTTTTGCATCATCTTTAGCCTTCAAACACTTTCCAGAAAGGAAATCTTGCAAGATTTCAATGAAAATGACAAAAAGAATCCTGATTTATATTTTTTTCATTTTCTTATTTAAAAAAGTGTGTCCATTGATGTGACATCTCCGGTCAAACAATCAACACATTAGCATCAGTTCAGCTTAGTAATCCTTGATTAGACCACAAAATAATCAAATCAAACAAGCCAATCTCATCTCAGTGAATGTACTAGTGCTTACTTAATCACTAGCCTTATTCTTCATAGCATTATATTTACATAAAATAACTAAATAATTTATTTAAAACAATTGCCTATGCTGGGGAGAGGGAAACAATCCAAGATTAAGAGACAGACTTAGTGGCTTACATGTTCATCTGGTACTTGTGCAATTTCCAGGAGCTGCATTAAAGAATAAAAGATAAATGTCACTGAATAGCAATATTCTTGAGATTTCAACTGATTTTGATTTTCTCATTAAACCGAAAAGAGGAAGAGACCATGATAATTGTTGAACTCTGGATGGGTTTTTTTATTTCTTTTTGAGATATAAATTACAGAAAGAATATATTACACAGAAGCAAGTTCACAGGGAGACTTGAAAATTTTTTCTATAACTTGAGCCTGAAATAATCAGATAAACCTTGATAGTAAAGAAATGAAATCAGTAAGATTACATGCCTGAACCCTTCCTTCGTAAGAAATCAAAGTGCCACCCTTTACATCAGCCAATGTTTTGGGAGTCACCTGCATAATAGACACAGTAAAAAAACAGGGTGGGACATTAAAAAGATGAATTAAAAGCTACACAATAACAACCATCTTTCCTTACCTCCATACAGTATTCATTCTTGTTCTGGATCAAATGATTTAAGATTTCTACATCAATAAGTCAAGTACACACTGATGGCACTAAAAACACTGTTTTTATGTATAAATAATAAGCAATGTAGAGAAAAATCATTATAAACAAAACAGAAATAACCATTGAAACTTAAATAAGGATACTCAAGTCAACTATAGCTCCCAAGTTATCTGAATTGGCAACAAACACATACTCTTTACCCTGTAAGAAAAAAAGGGAAAAAAAATATAATGATTATGAACAATAAATATATAAATACAATGCAACTAGAAACAAGTTGAGCTCTAGGATCAACCTGTGACAATAGTGCATCAAGTTTGCCACTGTTCAATAATGATGGGAAGACATCCCCATGGCCAGGAGGGTACCTATGCATAGGAATTACTCATAAGCCAAACTTAGACTCTATTAACTGATAAGCTCAATGTTGGTTTCCTATCTTGAACACTTTCCATTTAAAAAAAAACAAAAAAGCATAGGTATCACTTCCAACATAACCAAATACAACATTACTTGGGTCTAAGACATATTAACATGATTACTTTTAAGTTTTTAAGTGACATACAGCATATATTAAACTGTGACTAATTCTATCCTACTATATGTAATTCAGCAAACCTCACACTCATGGAAAGTGAAAATTCTGGCCCAAAAAGTTTGAGGAATGCCAAAAACAGCCTTTGCAAAGTACCAATATTCTTCCAAGCAAGAAACGTCAATTACATCTAGGCCAATTATCTTCAAGATGGCTGATAAATGGGGTTTAAGTACTGGATACAAGTGATGCATAGCATAAACAACAAGCTCAGTTGGATGAACCTCAAAAGGTGCATAATTGCTAATGAGGGGAGGTCAGTGCCAATAATGTGTTAATCATCCAAAAGGTAGAGGAATAAAGAGGATCTGAGGATATTTCTACATATTAATTGTTGACATGAAGCTTAGATGACTCCCTAGAATTTAGCCAACAATATAAAAATTTAAAGGAGATTGTAAGATACTTAAAAAAATACTGATTTATGGGATAAACCTTTCAATATATAGTTTTCAATTAATAATATTAAACCTTATTCTTCTTGGTACCAAAGACATGAATTTATCCGAATGTTTCTGCTATCCGCTATGCCTCTTGTCAAAAAGAGAAGTTTTATAATAGTTTGTTATTTTCATAACAGATCAACTCATTTGCTATTTTGAGACAAAAATAACACCGGTGAGGGGCACAGATCATATGCAAGCAATCCATCAAAATATGAACAGTGAACAATGCTGTGTTAAGTCACATATTTGAAAAAAGAATACAGTTGCAGTGACAACCAGAGCACTGAGCAAATATTAAGTACAAATCCATAAATAGGACATGTGATTGGTCAAGACCCCAGATACAGAAAAATTCAGCATCAAAGAAATTTGCATGTTAACAATGACACTCCAATGCATATAGACCAGGTACTCTAAACTATGTTAGGCACTCTACAAATAAAATTCTTTTGCTTGATTATTTTTATAGCTTAAATTTACATTTAATCTAAATAATCCATGTAGGCATGTACTATTATCAGTGCTAATTCAGAAAAGATAAAGGAGAGATATAAATCCTGAGAAAGTTGTGAAATCAGTGCAATAATTTAGTTGAGTATAAAAATACAAAGATGAAGTCATACCATCCATCCTTGCCAGTGTGCCCTTTGGAAGGCAATGGCAAAAAGTCCTCAGCAACCAATCGAGGATACTGGCTCTGCATAAATTAGCATAGTACAAAATATCAAAACAAAAAATTAAATATCGAAGTCCAGAAAATCCGTAATATAGTAGAACAAGAAATTACAGACCTGGTTAAAAGTATGAATCTCAATATTCGAGTTTTGGTATTTTTCAATAATCTACAAAGAATGAAATTGTTAGTTTACAAGCAATTCAGATTATATCTACTCAGCGAAGGGGATAAAAAATAAAGGACAAGTACCTTTTGAGTGTCATCATGAGTGTTGAATGAATTCATTAAAAGCAAAGGAACATTGCTTCCATATTTAGAATTGAGGTTCTACATCATGAGTGTTGAATGAATTCATCAATGGAAAGTCCATACAAACAGGGGAAACATAAAAACCAAGCAAAAGAAGGATTCGAGAATAACACCTCAATTTGGATGACAATTAAATCTAGAAATGTCAACCCATCACGAACTTCAATTACAGATCTGCATTTCATTCACATGCCAATCAAGACTTAAATAGAGATACTGCTTGCCAAAATTGGTGACTTAAGAAAATAATCCTTCAGGAAATTTTTATCCAGGCACAAGTCATCAAATTACTATTCAATAAGTTGAAAAGTAATTCACATTTTATTTTCTTTTGTAAAAGGAGGCGCACAGATTTGTTTTTAAACAAATTGCCATACACAGTACACGAACCTACATCAACATGCATTTACCATAGATTTCTTTCCGATCAAAATCAATTTAGAAAAACTAAAGATTAACGATCAATAAATCCTACGTATAATCTCAATCCTAAATCTCGATTTAAATTTCCTCTTATCTAAACCAAAGAATAATATGTCCAGTTAGGCATAGGCATAGACATACTTTGGACCAGTGCAACCCATAGTTGTTCCCAAGCCTCCATTTAGCTTCAACACCACAAGCTTGTCCAATAGATTCTTCACCTCCGAAGAACCTGCACCGATTTCATTTCATATAACAACACTGAACTCTGTTTAAAGCATCAAATCGATGAAAGCAAGCAACAAAACGCGATGATTCATTACCATCAGGAGTTGGCGCCAGAGTGTCGTAAGGCACAACCACTTCGTCCGTAGGCGTCTGGATCTTGCTCCATTCCACATGCTGAGCTTCGCCACTACAACACATTCAAAACAATAGAGCTAATAAGAATAACTAAAAGACGAGATTCGCTGAGATCAACAAGCACGAACGTAAAAGAGGTTCCGTCTCGGTGATTCACCTGAGATAGCGACCGACAAGGCTGATGAATCCGTTCTTCTCGTTCTCACTGCACGGAACAACACGAATCAGATTCCGATCTCGCAGATTCACGCGAAAACAGAAACGAAATCGACGAGAGGGAAGATAGAAGGATTGAAATTAAGAGAATGTGAGACCTGATTTCGTTCAATCCGGCGACGGCGGATTTGAGAGCGGAGAGTTTCTCGGTAGCGGTGGCCATTGCGGTGGAAGATTCGAGAGAAAAGGAAGGTTATGTGTGGAGAGAAGAGAAGGAGGATAGTGAGAGTGGTTATAATAGCATAGAAAAGAGGGTGAGGTGGTGGATGCAGAAACTGACACGAGAACAAAAGGCCAGTATAGTTAGTTCTGGACAGAATATGCTTGCATTGCACCCGAATATGTAGATATCAAGGGACCCTGCTTTGATCTGATGCCTCTCGGCCAATCGGCTAAAAAGACTGGCGCGTCTTTCACGCAACCTGAGTGTAAGGTAAGAAATTGGTGCTGTGAGCCCTTGGTTTCTATTTTTTTTTATTGTTATTATTATTTTTTTTCTCTTGACTTAGCCAGTTTAGATAGTTTAATGACTTTAATGGTTTAATCACTGATGGAGAAGACATTTTAATTAATTTAGTAATTCTATTAGTTTATATGTTTGTTTAATCAAAATAAAAGTGTTTCATAAATAAAGTTATCTTATCATTTTATATTATTTTTGTTTTATATTTATTGATGTTTAAAATTAATGTATATAAATATAAATTAAAGAACATTTAATAGATGTCAATTATTATTACATTTACTTATGATAATTTATTATTATAATAATTAGTAAATGTAGATAGATATAAGTGAAATAGTAACTAGTGATGTTTTAAATTTGCAAAATATTAAAGAAGAGGAAATTTTAAAACATTAAAAATATGAAATGGAGGTAGTAGTATTTTCGGATGTTATTAAAATATCATTTTTAAATGTTACTTAAAATAACATTTGAGGTTATAATTTAGAACTTAATAGTATTTTTTATCACTGACAATTTAATAAAAATCGTTATTTTCTGTCCCACGTAATAGTGCAATATTTATTTTATTGAAATTTCTTCTTCAGTGTCACATTATTTGTTTTAATTGATACACTATTTATTTTAAAGTTTTAAAAAATATTTGATCTTTATATAAGAACTATAAGAGTTTTATAAATAAATTATAAAAATTTAAAATTAAATACAAGCTTAAAACTATAATTTCATAAAAATATTTTTATTTATAAAATAAAAAATGAGGTGTGTATGTTTTTATCATTTTTAACAAATAATTTTATCATTTTTAATATAATAAATTAGTTTAATAACTCATAAATATCGTATAAATATAAAT
>JAMLFT010009119.1:0-13021 GCA_026544285.1 Pachyrhizus erosus | reverse complement strand
TTTTTCATAAACAACCAGAAAATTACTCATGTTTTGAAGTCCATAATATATTATCAGGCAGCATTCATATTCTTAACCTATTCCCCTTCAGCAAAACATGGGAAAACATCAAGTAATGAAATTAACCATATCATTTTATATTTTGTTATTTATATTTGTAGGTCAAATTAAATATAGAGAAAAAGAGCTTACCACAGATGACAGACCCAATTCAACTTCTTGCAACGGAAGAGAATTCAAAGATTCTTTAGTTCAACACAAGAGCTTCTGGAGTACAACAGATAGTAAGTAGTCAACAATGGTAGAGTGCATATAAATAAAGAAAAACTACACAAGAAACGTAAATACACTGCTCATGTAGTGTAAGCATCCGAGAAGTTTCATTTGCTATGATGCAGAGTCCTCACGTGCATTCTTAGCAGGTTCCAAGTGCTTCACGTGCTTTGTTAGCAAGTTTCATGTCTCTTTAACTTTTTGACAATGCAGAATCGATGTGCAGCATTGGATGAATCCAAGGGTTGAACATTGTCTGAATGTGTTTTTTAAGCAGGTTTATGTTTCCGACAAATAATGATGGGCTCCTCAAGTGATTTCTTAGCAGGCTCCTAGTGAGTCCTACAGGCATGTAATTCTCTTCACTTTTTGACTAAACAAAGTTGTGTGTACTATTATAATTCGAAGAAGAATGTTGGTGATACATTCATACCTACTGATAATATTAGTAGATACTAAGTTAATTTTATGATTAGAAATCAGGATTGCTACAGGTAATATAATTATAACTAGAAGTGCAGATATTAAATAAAGTCATTGAAAAACATATCACTTAAAATAATAATATATTGACGTCGTAAATATAATATATGGAAATTATATTTGTATTAATTATTTAGAATTTTAGTTAAAAATTTAATTATATTTTTAGTATCCCTATTAAATCTCCATTTAGTGCAACTTAGAATCAATACCCAATCAAGATAAACCCAATGGTGAGCTAAATGACTTTTGGTCGCTTACCCTTAATAAAAACCAATTTTAGATATTTTATCCCTTCCAAAATGTTAAAGCCTGTCCATTGCTAATTTTCATATTAATATTCCGTAATAAATTATTGTGGTTGTACATAGTTTATGTTTCTCAAATAATACGTAGTTATATGTCTCAAATAATATGTAGCTTGATATGCAAACAAGCTAGCAATTCTAAGTCGATATGTTTTTTATGGTCTAGAAGAGGCATGTGGAGCAGTAGAATTGTCCTTTCCTATGAATTAAAATTGATCACGGAAATAAATACACAAAAATGAAACCAATAGTTAGACAATTAAATAAAATAATAAAAGAGACATTGTATTTTTAATGGAACCATTTACTTCAGACTCTACAACCTACTGAAAATAAAACAATTTAAAGACAATCCAAAAGCTTGGTCATAGGTGCTCTGATGGTACCAATCCTTTAGAAAATTGCATGGATCATGATCAAAATAATATGTAAAGATTCAAGGTCATAGGATGCCGTGCAACCTAATCCATATAGCCTTACTTCCCTTCATATTTCATTTAGTGAGCATGGTAAAGATATTTCATATTTCATATTAAGTTGTAATACAAACGATGCAAGAAAATTAGAAACAAATTGTTTTGATATTATGAAAGATGAGATTAATGGATTACAAATAAAACTCATTAGTGATGGAATATAATGCATATTATTTTATTTCATCTTTCAAAATATAGAATTAGAAGGCCAAACAAAAAAAATAAGGAATCAATACAATTACCCGTGCAGACATTGAGTTATCCCTTTTGTTCCATCAAGTCTTGGAGTTTCAATCTATCATGCACATACTAATTGCAGAAGTGGCTAATGAATAAGGACAAAAATGAAAAGTTTAAATGAGGCATGGAATATTTTGGACCTGAAAAGCCAACTTACATTATTTGATTATCCCATGCCAATGGATAGCAAGGTTTCCTTATTAGTAAATTGTTTGCTAGTAATAAAACAAATAGTAAAATGATGTGGGTAATTAGAAGAAATAGTTTATGTACGATGAAGGTTGAAAACTTTCTGATATTAGAAGGACATGGATAGCTAGCATTGGCTTTTTAATTCATTCATTACTAAGTGTTACAGCTGCCTATATTTATAGTCTCCTTCCACATCCACAAAAGATGGCAATTTCGTAGAACAAATAATATTGGCAGAAGATGGGAGTTACAGGAGTTTTAATGCATTATAATGACAATTCATTAGGTTCTTTATTGGTAATTTTTATGAACATAGGGGGTAATGAGAATGATGCACTAATAATTGTAGAGATGAGTTATGAGTCAAGGTGAGAGTTGGAAATTCAAATGGTGAAAGAGGAGGAGAAATCGGAAGATGCAGAGGATGACATATTAGCAAAACATATGATGTGTAAGTGTATTATTTCGTGACTCAGAATTCATATATTATAAATAAATAAATAAATAAGAGCAATAGAGTATGAACATGTATATATGAAGCATTAATTTTAGAGAAAATTATGCTAACATTCCATTAGGGTTGCACAAGCTATCCTTATACTGTTATTCTTATAGTAATCTTATTATTTGAATACTTTTTATTAACGTTAGTGTAATCTCACAAAGACTCAGGATGTGTCCGAATAATTTACTTTAAATTTTACCAATTAGAAGAAACAGTGTTTTAGATAAAGGCATAAATGGTACTAAAAAGTGGACATATTTTCTTAATTCTATTTTGGCATGTTGTATCAAAGATTCAAAATAAAAACGAGGATGATATTGGATTTGGTGGTGCAACACTTTGTTATATAGATGGTTATACAAACACAAAATTCGATGTGGGATCCTAAAGGATAACGCAATGTGTAATTTCGTATAACTAGATATAAACTCACACTTTGTGTGGTTCACTAATATTTAAAAAATATTAAAATTCAAGTTATAAAATGTTTTATTCAAGTAAATTTTCTCATTAGGTTGAGAACCCAAATTTTAAAACCCTTTTATATAAATATACTAATTTTTTTAACTCTTTTTATTTAAAAGACTCTTTTTTATTTAAAGAAGTTCTCACATCGTGGTCAAATAAAAGAAACATTCATTTATATCATCATGAGTTTTAAAATATATATATATAAAATGTACATTCATCATGAACTGAAATAGTAAGTTAGCAAGCTAAACCTTAAGAAAATAGTACATTAGCAAGCCAAATCTCAATTATCACTATGTGATAATCTATTCTCCTTACAAGACATACATCACACAGCATTTGGTCTTATGTTATCTTTGAAATTTGGATGATGATTGGGAGCATTCCCTTGCTCAGTACAATGATAAGGATCTACACCAACCATAGTTAGGTCTCACACTTGTCAGGATTGCCACCAATGGAACTACCTACCCACAAATTCAACGCCACATCTCCAAGAAAACAACATATTAGCAAGCCAAACATTAGGTACCACTTTGTGGTCATCCATTTTTCTTACAGGACTGACATCACACACATGACACTCGTCAATGAATTGTCCTCCTCGAGTCATGATGGGGTTCCTTTATCTGGATACACAATGATGGTTAGAAAAATAAACAAACATCCAACCTTTATCTCCTTAAATACATCCATTAGAACTTCACATTTACATCACATTAACCCAGTTGTTAAGGCAAACATCTCCTCACATCAAACACTCCCATATGACTCACAACATAACTTTACATGTATAACAATTTCCACAACTACGATGGTAAGAAAAATGAGCATAGGACCCAGCCTCTATCTCCTTAAATATGTCCATTAGCTTCACAATTGCAAGTACATGTTTTCCATGGTGTGCATTGATCTAAAGTCATAAATATTGCACATCTAATATCAACCAATCTTAGCGTATAAAATAAAGAAAAAAAATATCTCATCCAAACAAACATAAAAAAACACACAAGACAAATCACATAAGTGTATCAAGCCTTGTTCCCTTTTCATGAGTAATTTCATGAAAGTCCTCAAAACTTTAGCAAGTCCTGAAATTTACAATAATTTCATAATGCATTCTTGAGCTAAGCATATTAACATTAAACATAATTTTATTCGTGATCAAGTTCAAAAAGGGACAATGGATTTACAATTCGTAACCACTAAAAATTAGTTTATTGATATATTTATAAAATCCCTTACTGAAGATAAATTAGTCATTATAAAAAAGGAACTTGGAATGGATAAAATGAAAGAATTATTAAACTCAATATACTTTAGTTTGTGATACAAGTGGGTATGGACTAGATGCCCTAAAAACACTTGCGTCCTATACAAGCATTTGCAACATGTAAACACCCAACGTATGTAGTTACATGTTTTTATGGTTTTTAAGTGTTTATGAGCATTTGTATGCATAAGAAAAATCTTTTAGTTATTTTAACTAACAATTATTTGATATTAAAGTTTATACTATGTAAAGTCACTTCGCAGTAGTCACCTCAAGCACAGTCACCCAAAAATTGTATGTACCACACCTCATCATGGCATATTTATTGTGCACAGACACCTTTTCTCTCTCCTTTGTTTCAAATTTGAGTCAAAATTGTTTTGATTTCTTAACCTAAACCCTATAAATACCCTTTGAGAATTTAGAGTGTTTTCTTTACTTGCTTTTGCTACAAAAAACACTTAACCTCCCACTGAAACTTCTAAACTTTGAAAAATGGCCGCCCAATAAAATCTTTGTGAAACCTTAACTAGTCACACATAAGTCTCATCGACATAGATAGTGCAATAATTAAAGTTGAGTATTTCTTTAACATTGATTTCCTGGAAAATACTAGGCTAAATTTTAGAGACCGCTTGAAGAATTACAATATTATGAGCTATTTCAACCTAAAGAAGGTGATAATTCTTGAGCTGATAAAGGTATTCTGGAATACTGTCAAGTTCTTTAGGAAAGGAGAAATCTAGGGTGAATGTCTTGGAAAAAAGGTTTTGATTGACCCAAGAACAATAACCACTATTATTGGTTGTGAACATGCAGGAGCTAGTATTAGAAATTGCTAGGATGCACCCAAAGAGTCTCAAGCCATTAAGAAGATGCTTATGGGAGAGAAGACACATAATGGCTTAATTATGCTCACCTCAATCGAGAAGGGAAGACTTTCTAACAAATTCAAAACAAGGTAATTCTTCACAAGGTTGGTTCTAAAGATGCACTAACCCACATTTATATATTCATCGTATTTCATTTATTGGAAGAACTTTCATTCAACCCCACTCATACAATCTATATGAACTTGGCTAGGAACATAAAGGGATGATGTGAGAGTAAAAATATTACTTATGCTATATTTTATAACAAGATCCTCTAGGATCATGGAGTTTACAATATTTTCTACTCTTTACCTACTGAAGAACAATAAGCCTACCTCAACAAGAGCATGAGGTTCAAGTAGTTGTTATTTGGAAAGTCTAACCTAGAACATGTGAGTTTAAGATTAAACTTGAAAATTATTTTTGAAGACTATATGAAGGACCCATAACAACAACAACTATAACAAAAGTCAACAAATTAAGAGAAAACTATTTGAAATCACTTGCGATAGAGAAAGAAGTCTTCGACTTCTTCGACTCAAACAAGTTACAGAAGGTTGAACAAGGGAAGATGACTCGCTTAAGAACCAAGTTATCCTAAACTAACAAAAGGCTTGCATCCAACTCTACTGGGGACACACAAATGTCCAACCATCTTAAGATGAATGCACCTATTAGACGTTTAGGCCAGTGAAGAGGAAGATGGTTTTTCAAGATAAATCTGACTCTACAAAAATTGATGAAGACCAAATTCCAATAGGACAAGCCTTGAAGACAAGATGTATCAAACATACTACTTATAAGTCTCAATCTTCTAAGATAACTCTTGGTGATTTGATTAAACTTGTGCAAGTACCCACTTGACCACTAACCCAACAAAACTAAAACTAATTCTCAAAAGAACTACCTAACCTCAACCAAAAACATAAAATCCACCTCAAACACAAATTGAAATACCACAACCAGAAATTCAAACACCATCTAAACTAGAAGCCCAACCTATACATATCTTATTGGAGTTCAACAAAAGTTTTTTTACCCTCACTTCACAACTGTACTTGTTGGAACCCTAGTAATAGATGAATATAGAAATGTTATGCTTGAAAAGAATCACAATGTTATTCTCATTGAGTGTCATTCATTCGATGAATTCAACTCGTACTCACATCCAAATAATAGCCTAGTATCCAACCTTTTGTTACTTGACCAACCTAGTTCTCAACCTTTACCTACACTTGGACTTGTCCCTATGATGTAACCATTAACAAGGTTGCTAAGGAATTATCCAAAGATAACTCACTTATTGTTAAACCCAACACCCTCACCAATAATAAACTTGCAACAAGCTTCAACCTCTCTTTTGCCTCAATTTTTAATGGAAGAGTTGAGAGATGGGAGGATGTATACAAGAAGTGGCCTTTTCTCTTTGTCAAAGATAATGCCCAACATTCTTTGCCAGTTGAAGACTTAAGACATTAACTAATGGGCTTACCTATATATAGAGTTGAGGAGTCCCTTATTGTTGAGTGAGAAACATGATGGTTATGAATTCAAACCTTCTAAAGCTTACTCTACCCTGCCTAAAGGAGTCATAGTCAATGAAGGATATGTATAGTGGTTTCAAAAGAAATTGTACCCAAAAGTTATAAGGGTACCTGTCTATAAAAAGCACCCTAGACTTATTAAGTACTTAATACCACTAACTCTAGAGGAAGAAGAAAAGAAGAAACAAATAGTCAATGAAGATAGTATTGTGGTTATCCAAAAGAAACGTATCTCTATGCAGAAAAAAAAATAACTTCTAAAGAAGCAAGAAAAAATAGTATTAGAAAAATCCACTTTCTTAGAGCAAGAGCTTGTCATTCATGACAAGAATTTGAGGTTTCATCCTCTTCACCCTATGACAGCTGGATTATTTCCTTTTATTCTCAACATCTAGATGATTGGTAACACCAAGGAAAAACCCTTGGTGTATGACCAAGATATTTCATGTCCACTAAGTTTGCACATTAAGGACTTAACTAAGGTGAATATCCATCCTTATAGGATTTTCCCTAAATTGCCTATTATTAACTTTAATAGGATGAAAGGTGAAAAACCACATGAAGTCAAGATGCTTGTGAAAACAAAGGTTGAATATGAGTAACACATCACCTATTTCTAAAAAGGATAGATGTAGAGACAATATTTGCACAAGTTCAACAATGAAGATAAACATATGTTCTGGCAACAACACTTGTACGAATCTATCAAGTGTATCTTTGTTTCTAGTTTGACTAATGAGAAAAAGGAGGAGATTCCTATAGTTGAAGAAAATTCATGGGTTATGCATCCTATATGCATTTGCCACTTTTCTAATATAGTTTGTGGCTTCCTAGTGGATGAGGATGTATCTCTAATTGGACTAGAAACTAGAATCATTTATGCCTTCATGAGCACATTGGCAAATAGGGAGTTTGCAATAATTGAATAATGATTTCCACCTCCACTAGCATCTCCTATTTACACTCTAGATCCCACAAGTGTGCATGAACGTTTAAAGACTCAACAAAGTACATCTCTTCCTCTTCTTGTAGCTAAAATTGCAATGACTACTGCTTCACATACATTCATGCTTGTTGCGTCCATACCCTCATCTTCGCTATCCATCACCCAAGTAAAGAACATTATTGATAGCAAAATTCAAACGTATATAAAGAGACAAGATGCCAAGTTTGCTTAAATGCTCAATGACCAAGACTATTGACTCTGCGTTTGATACAAAGATAAATATGTCTTGGTAGTTAGTCTCACATTACTTTAGCAGCTTGTGTCTCAAGTCCAACAACATCAATAGCAATAACCTCCAAAACCTTATCATCCTCCTACCCACTAATGATGATGCACTACATTTTATTCAAACCTATTCTTTTTTATAATAACAAAAGGAGAAGTAGAAGTAGAATATTAGACTTATGGGAAGTAACTTTCTCTTTGTATATCAATTGATCAATTAATCTTAAGAGACTTGCTTACTCTAGTACATATCTGTTTTGTCTTATATTGTATGCTTCTATTGCGTTGATATATCTTTCTTTGATGCATTCTGCATGAATTTAGACTCAGGAGAGTTTAATATCATACATCATTATTTTGTTCTTAACTATCAAATTACAATATTGTTTGTCATCATCAAAAAGGGGAAAATTGTTAAAACCAAAGATGTGGATAAACGTCAAGTTGCTAAAAACATATGGTTTTAATTATCACAAAGAATATTATAATTTGAAGTATGATAATGTTTTGTTGAGATGTGTTAATTGGGATACATCCAAAAGAAGAACAAAAAAGTTGTATCTCTCTAAATTAAACGCACAAATATAAGTGAATAAGGTTAAGCGTCCAAAATGATGGATACATCTAGCTGACCTTTTTATAAATTTACGTCGAAAGTTTTGACAAACATGATACATCCAAGACATATGTTTTGAAAATGCATCCTAAATTTAGTATACGTCCTAAACAACATCAAACCATTTTCTACCTTCACATTTATGATGTCTAATTCAATCTTGCATATTTTCTAATGTTTAGGATAGTTGCTTCAATACCTTTCTGTTGTTTCTATCTTTATTGTTGTTCTAAAATTAAAATTAAAATGATCATTTAATGAAAAACAATAGGTATGATGAAGATAAACAAACTTTCAAATCACAAAGGACCATTGAGATTTGAAGCTTGTCAACAAGAAAACATTGAAGTAGGAATGCTTAGAAGAACACTTGATCTATTAAAGCTCAAAAAGTGTAAAAGAAAAAAAGACAAAGGACAAACATATTCTCTCTCCTCTAAAAAAAATTTGAACATTTATAGTTTAAAAATATAAATAAGAGTCATACATTTAATGCACATTAGAATGTAAAGAAGGAAAAAGAAAGTTAAGCACAATAGACAATTTTCTTTAAACCTATATATCATATACATAAAGACCATGAAAAACTAATGAATGAACGAACTTTGAATATGCGTCCAATATTCTTTATATCTCTTCTTGAGATTATGATTTGTAAATCTTTCTATATCCTTAGTTTGGCTAATTTATAATCTACATTAAAACTTTCATATTCTCATTTTGTGAGTTATCTCTATAAAGATCTTGTACAAACTAGGAATAACTTAGTGTTAAACAATACTTGGGACACTTAATTAGGTGATTGAGTTATGTAGTGACAAGTGATAATAAAGAATACTTGATTAAGACAAATATTTCCATACATTTATAGGATGAAACAACCATCATTATTGCACTTGTAATATCATTACTAAAACCATTCAACATCACTCAATAATATTGTTATATATATAAATATATGAAAGTTCCAAAGATCTAATGATGTCAAACGTCTCAATAGGATATAATTATTTACATAAAGTTATTATACTTTCAAAAGATATTTGGTAGATAAAGATAATTGAATAAGTATAAATTTGAATTCTAAGCTTACCCAAGCATGTACTTAAAAGATAATAAACCTAGAATTCAAAGCACTTATCTCCACCATACACCTAACCCTAACCCCAAACACTATTATTAGAGTAATCCCTAAGGGGATACCTTAGAAGAATCCTATTGTGGATTTTTCTCAAGATCGTCTTCTTGATCCTCATCAAAATTATCCTTAGTTAGCATCTTTGGATTCTTTTCCTCTTCAATATTGTCATCCATTAGGTCCTCTTTGCATAGTACCATCAACCTCGTGCTAATCCTAACACAAGACAAACGCAACACTGTCATAGAATTGGTAAAATATGTTGGAAGCATCTAATGAAAAGAAACTACATATGAAGGTCTATCACTTGCTCCAACACAGGGTGGCATGAATCCATCAAAAGAAAAAGAAGTATTAGACATTGTCGACTCGCTCCTAAAATACAAGGATGTAGGGTAGATGAACCAAACATGCATGTCAAAGGTTAGCAACTTGATCAACATTTCTCCTATCAAAATTATGTGAATCCTAAGCTTCCTCATGAAATTACCGTTTTTAAAGAGTTCATCGTGGGTCCACTCACCATCATGCAAAGTTATCCAAAGTCTAAAGGTTGGTATTCTAGTCACCATCTATCTCTAAAAATAAAAAATAAAAAAGAACATGGTTGAGTTTCTCCTCACTTGGACTAACAAATATAACCCTTAGATTACAAATACAAACATTACCATCCTATATGGTATTCTCACATATAACTCACATCCCAAAACAAAATGGTTAGTTTACACTTATAATTATACTAATTTGTTGTCATTGAAACACCCTAGAACTTAGTGGCCTTACTTTATTTTAAGTCACATGACTTATCGAGAGTATGCCCTAATCTTCATACTTAGGTAGGTTTCTCACCGATTAAAATTGTTTCACTTTAGTTGGGATTGTTAAGTTGGCTTAATGTGAAATACCTCACAATTCAGCGCTAGCCATCCATAAGATTTGTCAACTGTGATCTAATCCATTAGGTACTCGTATGTCCTATCATCTCTAAGACTTTAAGGATTGTCTCCTCAACTTAACCTCCATTTAGTTTTATTATCTTTGAGTTTGTGTAACATTCCAAATATCTAGTACACAATGATGACCATTTACTCTTGTATACTCATTGGTATACACACAAAGGCTACAATCACCCTTCCATTATCCCATTGACTCAAAATTTAATGTCAATCACATAACACATGACATCATCGTCAATGTGAACATCTGAAATGCCATCACCGCCTCGCTCACCCACTAGCATGTTATCCCATAGGGCTAATATATTTTATCACATCTCATTGTGTCTCAAACATTTTCGTATGACCTATTGGAAAAAAATTATTCTTTTTCCTTTTGTTTCCACCTTAATGTAGAAAATTTATCACTTTCAATTTCGTAGATTACACACCATATACATTAAGCCATTACAAATAATATTCATAATCACCCATATTTAAAAAGTTTTATGAAATGTCTCATTACTCTCAGTCTTATGTTTTTTGTTAGATTTGTAGTCTTTTGCGTCCTTTAGATAAGTATTAATCCTCATCTATTAAGTCTATGATAATTTCTGTACAAGGTTCTAATTCCTGTTACTTATTAATTTGTTCAATTATTTTATCCACACTATGTGTTTTTATTATTGATTCACTACTCGCGTAGTGAATTTCAAATTACTTGATCATCTCCAATTTCTTTAAATGCACTTCCCCTTTAGAAGTTCATGTGTCCAAATGAGAATTAAAAACCCTTGTTTTCCCTCAATCAAAACATTCATTATCACACACCATAATCGAGTATCTAACACAAAATATCCAAGGCCTACTCCTCTTAGTCTCTAAAATCCAGTTTAATAAAAATAAAAATAATTAATAATTAACTAGAAACTTCATCAACATAATATGTACATAATATTATAAGAGAAGGTTCACCTATGAGGTTTTACCACCACAATAAATCAATAAATTAATTTACAACTACAGATAATTAATTTATCAAATAAAATTAACAATTGACTTATATCAACATATTCCATCTAATTAAATATGAATCATAGCAAACTATTTCCAAATATCATGAAACCTTAAAATATAGATCATTATCACGTCAAGACATCAACCATTTTTTACAATTTATTTCTACCATCTAGTATGATTTTCTACTTATTTTCAATTATGCACCATTCATTATTTTTGGTGTTGAACAAAATTCTAAATTTTTTTAACCATATCCAATTGTTCAAAACTTTTAAAGGGCTCATCTCTAAGGGCTTAGGGACGCTCATAAACATTCTTTAGGACAAAAAACATCATTTATTATCCTTTTCAATTTTAAAGTTACCAATTGTTCAGAAATAGAACACATCTTTTTAATTTTAATAAATACTAAATGATTTTATAAAATTATCATAAAATTTTCTCCTGATCTACAGGGTATACTTAGCATGCAATAAATTCCTATAGTCATTCAATAGATAAATTAACAAACTTAATAAAATAATTAAATGGATAAATTATTCAAAGCATATAAAAATATATATTTATATTTTTCAAGATGTTACAAGAAGTTTAATTACTTTTTATACATTTAATATTTGTTTTAAAATTTTATATTCTTACATATTTTGCCTCCTGGATTATATTATTAAACATTACTTATCTTACTATTGTTTTCTTTTCCTTATATATATTTATAACTAGTCATGTCATATGCTTTGACGACAACTACTTTTTTTTTTTTTTTTCAATGTGTTACTTTAAACTAATAATAATTTTATTAAGTTTATAAAACAAATAATTGTACTCATACTAAATTTTTAATGTTATCAATCTTAATATTTATGATAAATAGTTAAATCAACATAACTTAAAAAAATAAATATTAAAAAGCGTTATTTTTAATTACTCTTTGATAAAATTATTTTAATCAAATTGTCAATTTTTTTAAAACACATCTCTTTGACCTCCTTTCTCTTTTTAAAAAATCATAATTTTATTATTTTTATAATAAATTATTTGAAATTTAAATTAATTTTATTTTTTATTATTTGTAAATATTATAATACTATTGACATTTGAAAAGGATCGTTATAATTATAAATAATGTGAAAAGATTAAATATTCTATGTTTGAAATATTCACTTATCTATTACATTAATCTCTAACTTATACTTTAATACAACATACATTAATTGCGTTTACTGTCAAATCATTCACGATAACTTAAATATTTTTATCTCCTAAATTTTTATAAACATATACATTCTACGTATAAATCTTATGATTTTTTTATTTCACAATTATATAATTCTATAATTTAATGTAATTTTTTAACAATATTTCTAATATTTCAAATTATGTCATATATATTTATTTTTTATTTAAATAATCTTTTAGTCCAATAAAATAGAATATTTTTTAT
>JAMLFT010009118.1:0-13022 GCA_026544285.1 Pachyrhizus erosus | reverse complement strand
TTTAATAAATTATAATAACTCATAAAGAATATTAAAAAAAATCGAGAGAGTGTGATTAACATTTTTCATAAATCAAATTTAATAGATATCACTTATCTCTAGTAACTTATCAGCACAAATATAAATATTTTTATTTTTAAAATAATGTAATAGTAGATAAACCCATTAAATTAGTGAAAGAGAAACAAGTAATTTATATCTTTTACAAAATTTATCAATATATTTATCATCTTAAAAATATAAAAAAAAAACTTAAAATATTTACCTGTAAAAAATATAATAAAAAAAAGGACTTAAAAAATGAATTAAGAGAAATTTCACACGAAGATCCACTAGTGATTTCAGTGCGGCTTCCCATACAGAATTAGTCCTTCCTTATGTTAGCGTATAAACGAGAAAAAGGTTTCTTCGCCTCGTATTCGTTTGTCAGGTTTCCACGAAAGTTCAATTCCAATAAAAATTTTACTACTTTTCCCTCTTTCTTCGCTAGGAAGATCCTTTTCTCTTCTTCTTCTTCTTCTTCTTCATCTTCAGGTTAATTAATTATTGTTTTTCTATTCAGCTAGAAACCAAGCTTCATCATAACTATTATTCGATAAATAAATAAATTAGAGAATCGTTAATTCTTCAGTTCGTGTTTGCGCAAAGCATGTTGCATAGAAGCTTCAAGCCCGCAAAGTGGTACGACTTAGATCGATTTCGATTTCGATTTCGATTTCGATTTCGATTTCGATTTCAATTTCTATGGTTTTATTGAAGCCAGTGAGAGTCATAGAGGGTTTTGTTCAATCGAATTTGTTTGCTTTTGTTTGATGCAGCAAAACGGCATTGAAGTTAGCCGTTTCACGTATAAAGCTTTTGAAGAACAAGAGAGAGACCCAAATAAAGCAACTCAAGAGAGAGTTGGCTCAATTGCTTGAGTCTGGTCAGGACCGAACTGCTAGAATCCGGGTAACCATATCAACATAACACCGCTTTCATCAATTTTATGTTGTTTTCTTGTTCCCCCCCTCTGTTTTCTGTTAGATGTCATAATTTAGATATTTGATTTTTCATTGCCTTTTGTTTTTTTGGGATCTCTTTGTTTTGATAACGAAGAAATAACGAATGATGGAGGATTTTTTTTCCTTTGACTTTTCGTCTGTTTGGTGTTCAGGTTGAACATGTTGTCAGGGAAGAGAAGACGATGGCAGCTTATGATCTCGTTGAGATATACTGTGAACTTATCGCCGCACGCTTGCCTATGATCGAATCACAAAAGTATTTCACCCTCGCTAAACTATTAGTTTCTTTTTAGCAATTTTACTTTGTTTACTTTATTCATTGCATGTAGCTGAACAGTCTTCGTTGTTTACAAATGTGTTCGCTATTTTGGGGGGAGGGAATAAAAACTTTTCCTTTTCCCTTTTATAGATTTAACTGCACGGAAGTTATGTTATGTGATTTGGGCACTACTACTGAATTTTGTTAGGGTTTTTCAACCAGATGTGCGCTAACTATAGGAGAAACTATTTCTTTTATACTTTTAAAGAGAATATGCTAATTGTACAGCTGAGGTGGTTCAAGTCAGACTTGGGGTTGGTCATAGATTTTGCAAAAAAAAATAAAATAACTAAATAAAGGAAAGGTACCCTTGGGTTGAAATAACATCTCACTATTTCTGGCCTGGTAAATATGGTTTCTTATGTAAACTATAGCCTTTATATCTAGGTATAGCATTGATCAATGAATTTTTATCTTTTGTGCCATTGCATAAGGTATTATGGAAGAATATTTATTGGTGCATTTGGTACAGTTACAGTAGCAAAGTCCCTGGATCAACAATCGTCCTCAACTGATTATGTACCATGATAGTGCCGCCTGTTAGCTTCATTTCTAATGATTTTAGGCATGACTTGCAGAATCTCTGGTGTTTTGTTAAAATCATGTTTACATTGAATTGGTATTCTATGTCAGTCATTCATGTAAATGTTTACAATGCCCAAACTTATGTCTTTATGTCCTTTGCTTTGACATTAATTGTGCGTGACTGAAGGGATGACTACATGAGGTTTTCTAATTCTGAAAATATTGATCATACAGTTTTTAAGTTTGTTTGTTATGATTGTACATTCTCATTTCATTGATGTCAGTATCATTTATCCTTTTTAAACATTTTTCAGAAACTGCCCCATTGACTTGAAGGAAGCAGTTTCAAGTGTAATATTTGCATCTCCAAGATGTTCGGACATACCAGAGCTCATGGATGTGAAGAAGCAAATCTCATCTAAGTACGGAAAAGAATTTGTCTCAGCAGCTATTGAATTACGCCCTGACTGTGGTGTAAATCGCATGGCAAGTTTCTCTTCCTGCTTGAAGTTGGATAGGATCATGTTAAGGCTTGTTTCTAATTTAATTTTGTGTTTTCAGTTGGTTGAGAAATTGTCTGCCAAAGCGCCTGATGGTCCAACCAAGATAAAAATACTGGCTGCAATTGCTGAGGAGCATAATATCAAATGGGAACCCAAGTCATTTGGAGAAAATGATTTAAAGTCTTCTCAAGACTTGTTGGTAGGCTTACTAACTCTGGTTTTTCTTTGGTTTATTTTGATATGAAATGTTTGTTGCATTATATATTAGTTTGACATTATATATACACGTGTGTGTATTAAGGTTGAGCCAAGTACTTCTGAGAAGGTTGCTTATGCAGAACCTTCTCAAATCCATGTTCAACCTGTTCATGATGAAAAACATCCTCCCAATTTACGTGCTTCCTCACAAGATAAACCAATGCATCATGCATCCACAAATTCATATGAGCAGACTGCAAGTGGTGCTGCTAGAAAGGATCAATCAACAACATCAGGCGTGTCTAATCCAGAAATCAGATCTTCAGGTATTTTTGTGAAGATGGTGCTTACACCTGAATTTATGGCTTCTGCTGTGTATATTGCTTGAGTATTTGGGATTCTTTCTTACAGGAACTGGAAGTCAAGAAACGAATTTTCAAGATTCATACTCTGAAAACAAGAATGCTTTTCATATGAATAGGCAGAATTGGAACATGGAATTCAAGGATGCTGCCTCTGCTGCACAGGCAGCTGCAGAATCTGCAGAACGTGCTAGCATGGCTGCAAGGGCAGCTGCAGAACTTTCAAACCGTGAAAACATGTCAAGGCAGTATTCAAGTGGTTCACATAGTTCTTCTGGCAGGGGGTTGAGAGATGAAAGACCCCAAGGATGTGCTTTTCATGATGACTTGAATCTTTCTACAAGTTCTGTTGATACTAACTTTCACAGAAGCAGTTCTGGGATGCACAATGAACAACTTACTGCCAGAGAACAAGACAATCTGGTAGGACCACTCAATGAATATCACAGGAATAGTCATAAGAATGTGGTGAGACATGCTCAGTCAGCTTCATTAATGTCTAGTAGTGCACTTGGTGATGAAAAACCATTGACCGATGATTCTCAAATGGCTGATATTTATCAGCATAATAACTCATTTGAGCAAAAGACTAGTGACTTGCATGAAATGAGTATAAAAATGCAAGCTGGCAGAAGTGAAGATTTTGTGACTGACCTATATGATGACAATGATTTGAATGCTGGAAACAATTATCACTTTGGAGATGCAGCTGCAAATAGACAATCTAGAAAAGTTTCCTCTTCTCATGTCATTACTCCAACTGATGATCACAATGATAATTTGGACTCAAATGGCTGGAATACGAGGAACAAATCTGTGGAAGACCCTTTTGTTGCTGATGAAGTAAACACTCAGAGAAACATTATGGAAACAAGTTCTTATAATGATACTACTGTTGTATTTGATGACTCTGGATCAGATGATGATTATCATAAATTTGATGTTGATAAAAAGTACAATGGTGAGGAATCTAGTTTGTTAATCTCATCCCCTGCTAACAAATCACAAGTTGATCCATTTGAAAATACAAATTCTTGGAGCAATGGACAAAACATTGATGAGAAAGTGATAAGTTCTAGTACACAGTCACATTTTTCTGTGGTTTCTGAAAGATTGACATCTGCAGTTTCTTCTGAAAAAGAAGACTTGCCACCTGTCACTTTTGATGATTCAGATGACCCAGGTTCAGATAGTGACATGAATTTGGTCAACAAGTCTAAGGTTTCGGGGCTCTCTGATTATGGAAATTCTTTCGTTGATCCAATTGCTAGCCATGGGGCTCTAGGGTCCTCATCAAAATATGATAAAAATGTGGGCACTGACAGAAAGTCTTGGTTGTCACCTTCTTCAGTTGGTTCAGATACTGTGGAAGAGCATTTTGAGAGAAGGGTAGACACCACTACTGTGTCAGAAAAGAATTTGGGTTGTGATGACTTGCCAGCCAGTCAACCACCTACAACAGAAAGAAGCTCTATATTGGGTTTGGATCTCGAGGTAAACAGGGATACTGAAACTCTGGAGGAATATCATTTAGAAAGCGGCAAGGAATTAAGCTATGGTACCTTGAAGGGTGGTCTTCGAAATAAAGGCTTCAAGCGACCACCTTATGTTAAGAATACACTGGATGATGCTTCATCTTCATTGGGGGACACTTCAGTCCAGAATGAAAGATCTTTGCCTACAGTGAGGACTTCAATTAGTTATGAAGCTCCTGTTCAGGACAAGTACACGTGGGAAGTGAGAAGAGGAAACAAGAATGTCGACTTGGGAACGCACAACATACCTTCTGATTCTGATCTTTATCATGTGGTTGCAAATTCACAAGAGACTCTTGCTAGTACTCATGAACCTCGCATTCAGAAAGAGCATAGTGATGTAAAAAAGAAATCAAGCTCAAGGGTCTCTGTTGCATACTTCGATTCTGATAATAGTGATTCTGAAGATGAACTTCCTAGACAAAATTCACCTAGTCTTGCCCGTCCTGTTAGTGGAATATCTCGAAGGACATCAGCTTCTTCGAAAGCTGCTACAGGTTTAAGCTCAAGGGATTCTCATTTATCCAAGGCTTCTGTGACTCCTGCTACAACACTTGGATGGAAATCTACAAGGACTTCTTATGAGAGTAATAATCAAAATGCTTCATCCATAATGAGGAGCTCTGGAAATTGGACTCGATCTAAGCCTGGATCGGCAAAAAATAAAGCATCTGAGCCAATTTCAGAACCTAATAGATCCTTGGATGGGGAAATTTTGAAATCATCTGCAAGGGTGCAACCTTCCAGTTCTCCTAAAACAGTAATACAAGATAATGAAGAGGGCCAAGAAGATTTAAAATCTTTGTATTCTTATGGAGATACTTCCTCTAAGCAGAAGGTTGGGCACGTTCATCCAAAGTTACCCGACTATGATTCTTTTGCTGCCCACTTCCTGTCTCTTAAGAAGGGTCGTCAATAAATTTCACTTGCTTACATATAGCAACATAGCTACTCGTACATAGTCTTGATGGTTTGTCATTCTTCTGCAGCTTGTATTGTTGATTTAAGATTAGAAGTATTTGAGGAATAAGGATGGGACTTATACTTTTTTGTTTGTGTAAACTGAGTCAGAGTGTACAGGTTTTACTATCTCATTTTTGGTAAATCTCTATTTGAGGACTACTGCACATAGTTGAATATTTCACTGTAAATATTCACCGAATGCATTCTATGTTCATTCAACTCAGCTGATTAATGCCACATTCTTTCATGCACTTCGCTTATTAACACCATATTCATTTCATACACTTATATGCTTGTAGTAGGATTGTCTATTTGGGGAACCATGTCAGTAGTTCAACCCACCATGATTTTACAACCAAGAGCTAGGAGGGCAATTAGGAAAGATTTTTAGCCTACCGTTGAGTTGCTTGACATATCAATGCAACAGTTTTACTCAAATTTGACAGAGGGCGGTTTAATGTTGCATATCAAGTTATAAACTCAGACGAATGTTTAGTTCACATTTTAAGTAAAGATTTTTCTTTTCAGAATCGTGAAAAAAACTTTTAAAAGAAGAAATAATCTCTTAAAAATAACATTTTTTAGCATGCATCTAAACCCCAAAATGGTTTATTTTCATCAAAACATGATCATTCTGCCTATATTAGAAATAATATCTAGAGGTGATTACCTTTGTGTCACATTAATAATTTAATGCGTTACATCAACAATTATGTTCTATTAAAAGGATTCAACTAACCTGGAAATTAACATGCGTCACATTTCAGAGACTTGATGTTGGATTATAAAAGTTTAAGGACAAATGTAAAATAAGTGAAATTTCTTAGTAACAAAATGTTTAAGAAGGAAAGAGATAATTAGTATGATTATGTATTTGTGGCTGCTGAAATTTGATCAGGTAATGCTTATTTGTATCTCCTTTTAACCCTTTTTCTTACCCATTCTGATTTATTCTGTCCTTCAATTTAAGACGTGTTACGTGATTCATACAGTTGGTATAGCAACGATTTGAACCAAATTGCATAACTCATTTTAGAAACACAAAGGATTTTATGAATCTGAAGATAATGTGAAATTATTAAAATATTTTTGGAAACATAGGATATACTTTATTGTTAGATTTATTACCTGAAAATATTTTATTTAAACGTTGCATTAAATAGTTTCAAGAGGAATTAAATAATTTAAAAAGATCTTTTAAAAAAATCATATTTTGACATTAATAACTCAAATACTTTTTTAACATATATACAAGACTTAAATATCATTTTAATCTTAGATAAATATAATTTTTTATTTTAATTTTTAAAAGTTTTTTTACTATTTTTAATTATTTATTTTTATTTTAATTTCTTTTCTCAAGTAACATTAACCAATGATGTCATAATAATGACTTTGAATTATTTTTTTTTTGTAAATTATGTTATGAAATCTTTGTCTATTTAAAATAATTAATAACATTAAATTAGTTAATAAAAGATTTAAAAATATAATTTGACAAAAAATACATAATTATCATATCAAATTTCTTGATAACGTGACAATGCATTGAACTATCAACTCATTAAACTATCAACATTGTTATTACAATATCATTTAAAAAATGACAAAGATTAAAACCTAAAAATTACTTGATAATAGAGATTAAAATAAAATAAAAAAATCTTTAACGAATAATTTTTTTAAAAGATCAAAATAAAAAAAAAATCTTATTCATCAAAGACTAAAATAATATTTAAACCTTGTTAAAATATAAAAATAAATGTGGTTCAACTTAGAATTTATATTTATACATAGATATGATTATTGCATGAGAAAAAATATTATTTATTAATAATTTTACATCATTATTCAATTATAAATTATTATATATGATAAATTTATTAATTTTTATAACAATTATTTTAAAAATTATAATAAGTATAGTTTGATGAGTTTATCGAACTCTTATTATATATATTTAATAAGATGAATAAAATTATTTTTTAAAAAAAGTTACTTTTTATTATTTTTTTAAAATTTAATAATTTTAATAATTAACTAATCTTAATTATTAATTTTTTAAAAAAATATTAAAAATAAAAAACAACTCTTTTAAATTACTCTTAAAATTACTTAATTCTTTCTCAACGAAGAAATATTATAAAGATTACAAACGATACACTTTCCTCAAATCTAAAAGTCCAAATATACCCAAATATCTCAGTATATTTCACTATGCTGTATACACTCTATTCTTATAATACACAAAAAGAAAATATAAGAAAACTAATTCTTCTCTACTGAAGATGACGGTTCTTAGTGAGATATTGTATATGTCTTCCAACAAATGAAATTTTATAAGGCCTTTAGTTCTTTATACAGTGGATGTCTTTAATTCATAACTTCCTAAGATGAAAGTTATCTTTCGTACAAATTCTGCCTATGTGGCGGAACTACTGACTTTGGCTATAATAAAAGAAACCCTTTTAATATTAAATACTTTATTTATTTTCAATTTTTACTTTTAAACAAATTTTATTCATAATAAATTAATTTGATGTATTGTATCTCTAATTTTAAAAAAAATATATTTTTTTATCTTTTGTTATAGCATGCTAATATAAACACAAAACTTAAAAATAAAATTCGTCAATAAAATAAAAATAAAAAGTAAATTTACGTCAACATGATATGTCAATTTTCTATTAGTTAATTAATGAACAAATAAGATAAAATTTATAATTTTTTAAAATAAAAAATAAAAAATATCAAATTATTTTATTAAAAATAAAATTTGTCAAAAGTAAATCATTAAAATTAAAAAATATAATCAAATCTAAACATTTTTATGTTATAATAAACGAAATTTAGGTAATCAAACAACAGTCATAAGATAACAAATAAATAATAAAAATACATAGTTTTCTTATAAAGAAAAGCTCGACTGTAGATGAGTGACATGATTATCAAATGTATAAATTATAGGTTTTGATCCTGTGCAGTTAGAAGTGGAGCTGCTTGAATACCATCTATCTAATTTATTTTCTTATATAAAAAATTAATCTTTAAAACTAAACTTAATTAATTTTAATGGTTAGATCTGTAACTATATAGTGTGCAGGTTTTTTTAAAACTGTAGAAGATTCGGATCTATAAATTATAATATTTGTATCAGTATGATATTCTGACAAGTTGCCCTGTATGCTATTTTTTTTTTTGTAATCATTATATTAACTGTGGAGATCTGAAAGTTTTGATAATTTTTAGAGTTTAGGGTTTAGGGTAAAGAGTTTAGTTTTACCAGTTAAACTCTATTACACAGCGTATTGTTTTACTCAAATTTGTTGTTATGTTATGTTATGTTGAGTCACTGCTGGCCAAGTGTCAATGCAGAAGGAAATACAAAGAAAAAAGATATAGAAATGCCCAAAATTTTAGAAAGATTTTTGAAAACTGCTAAATTATTGAATGTGTGCCTGATTTATCGTTGCTTATTTGTTATGCATCTATTTGTAATAATGTGATTGTAAGTGGTGTATGAGATTTTCAATTAATGATTATTAAAAGAAAAGAATAAACAAAAAAAATACGATGACCAGTTTTATTTAATAATCTCATCAGTTAATTCAGTCAACCAAATCGAATAATTTATATCAATTTTTTTTAACAATGAAGATCAACATGAATTAATACTACTATTAAAATTGATTTTTCTATATAGACTCCTGAAAATCCAGCCAAATCTTTTATTAAACAATATATGCATGTATATATAGAAGCACTATTATTGAATTTCCCTTCTGTAAAAAAGTATTTATTAAATTTTCTTTGGTTTTATTATAATTGTTGTTTTAATTTTTTTTATATAAATAAAAAAATTATTTAATAAATAAAAGAGAATAACAATTTCATTAAATTAATTTTAATTTTAATTTTAATTGATTTTACTTAACACGATGTAAGACAATAATAATATTAAAAAATATATTAAAATAATGAATTAAAATAATAATTAATATTATATTAAAAAAATAAAATAATAATTATTTTAAAATAATTTTTTTACACAATAATTAAAATGAGATGCCGAGAGTAATTTATTTTAAGAGATTCACAAATTTTTATATTTTTAAGATTGAAATATATATATTTTCATCAAATTTAGGTTATTTTTTATTTTTAGTTGATCAAATTTAAATTTAGTTTTAGTTCTTTAATTTTAAAATAATTTTTTTTTAATCTCTTATATAGTAAAAAATTATTACAAATGATGCATCAAAACTGACAAAAATCAGTTACAATTCACAAGAAATTAAAAAAATATTTTTTGAAACTTAAGAATTAAAAAGATATATTTAAATTTAAAAAATTCAAAAGTATAATAATTTAAAATTAAAAGAATATAAATATATTTAAATCTTTATTTAATTAAACTTTTAAAAATACATCTACATGTTACTAACTTAATGACTAACTGACTTTTTTTATTGATTTTTTATTTATAAAAAATGAATTTATGTATCAAGAAGTTAATTTTTTTTATTGATTTTATTTTAATTTATTATTTTTAAAAAATTTAAATTAACCAATTTCATTTAACTTATTTTTTCAAACAACCTATTTATACTCTTAAATAATTTAGTAAAGAACTTATGGGTAGTTTTGTACATATAAGGTCATAAACTCCCACATTTTATTATTTGTATGTTATTAGTTTTAAAGCATTCAATCGCACCAAAAATCATAAAATACAAAACCATTTAAATAAATTATTTTTTTCAAGAAAGATAACATATTTAATAAAATCTATTAAATATTTTTCAGTCATCACTTTTATGACACTCATTAGCAAGATACTTATACAAAATATTTACAGTATAATATAATTTTTTAAAAGAAATGTTAAAACATGATTGGGGGATTAAAGAAATAGCATTTAATTCAATAGCACAAGAAAATTAGATGTCACCTTTTTTCCTTAAAATCAATGTAGTTAAAACAGAGTAAGGATTTGTCAAAAAAATAAAAATAAAACAGGGTAAGAATAAATATCTTAATCTTAGGGACAATCGTTTAGCATAGCTTATCCGACTTGTCATTAGAAATTATAATTTATATAAAATAATACAATAAATGTAAAGCTTTTTAAGAAATGATAAAGTATTAAATAATAATTTTGTAGTCCATCAATTAAGTTGGTCAATTTAACATCACTTTCACCAATAGTTCGACAGTGATTAATTTTAAGACCAAAGTATTTAGTATAATAAAATAAGTGTCTAATTCATACATAGTAGTTAGTTTGGTCAGATTTCACTATTCTGTATTTTTTTTTAGTCAGAGTTAAGAACAGGTTTAAATTCTGGAATGGGATTGCCGTTTCCAAAGGATAAATTATTAATTACTTCACTCTGTTTATCATATGATTCATTATTAAACATTCAAAATTATTTAAGAAATAAAAATATTTCGATTGAGAATAATAAATTGAGATATTTTAAAAAATACTATTTTTAATTAAAATTTTATTTATAACCTTATTTAATATTATATCATCCTCGTACATTTACATATATTAAATAAAAATTTAATGATAATACATGTCAGGATAAATTTTTTATATTGTCAGACAATTTGTATATTATACGAGTCATTATATATATATATATATTAATTTAAAATTTCCATTATACATAATAAATTTTAATTAAATAATAATGTAGTAACTATTTTAACATCAAATAATAATTCATTAACTTGTATATAGGAAATGCCCAAGTATGGGAGACCTCAGTCGAAAAATCTTACGCAAGTTAGACAGTTGTCTGTCCCAATAGTAAATAAGTCTTGTTTCAGTTACAGATAATATATATTAGTATAAATGATAAAATATTCTTTTTATTAATAGTATAATTTTTTTTACGCAATCATCTAGTTATAAATTGATATTAAATTATAATAAATTTATTAATTTTACAAAAATCATCTTAAAAATATAATTATTATAATTTTTAATTGGTTGAGACTTGTTGATAGTGTAAAAATTTACACTGAAAATATATAGAAAAGAATATGTATTGTGAAAGTGGCTGTGGGTGGATATGGTTTTATAAACCACTTCCTTTGACCCCTAAAACAATATAGTATTGACCAAAGACTTGTTATGTTATGGATGTTACCCTGTCATTACTACATAAGAGCAGTGAAATAGACCCAAGCAATGCAGTGCTGAGAGTTAAGCTTCAACCTCATACTAATTCTCCTAGATCTCTACAACATATCCATTCTAAGCTCTTTGAAGTTATCATTCATTCAGGTATATCTCTCTTAAACGTATTCTTTTGTCCCAAGCTTGTTTAATTCTAGGAACACTTTCAGGTACACTTGCCAAAAAGAAGTCCTTACTTTATATTGTCAAGTCTCCTTCATGCCAAACTTCAATTTTTAATTGCTTAATAAATTAAGAAAGCTAGAGTACCGTAGAAAAGCACTTAACAACTAATATTTTTTCTTAAGTGGTTGAAAAACGCAGTGCTGTAGTATATGCATGTTGGCTGTTTTCTTGACAAGAATTTGTAGGGTAGAATGCACATGACTTGATAATATGTCATCTGGGATCTTCTGTCCCTTACCCTTTGAAGGATCCTGCCCCTTATAGTATTGCAGAGAAATGGAAAACATCAAAGAACCATCAATTTACCGCAATCCAGTCATGTTGCAGAGCGAGGACTTAACCAAGGATTGTATACAAACTTGAAAATTTTCTTTCTTTTTTTTTATTCATGGTGTTATGTGTTCACACACACACACATCTTGATTCATGAAATGAAAACTCATTCATCACTTGGGTATTCTTGGAGACTGCTGTTTACCCTAGAGAACCTGAGGGAAGCCACTATTGTGACTATTTCTGTGTCTATTGTGACTGTAACTTGTACATTTGATTTGAGACTGAAACAAAGGCTTCAACTTCTTTTTCAAATTCATTCAGGGGCTTCATTGCTACTTTACCTGATGGCGGGTCGGTTAATGACGTTACTTTTGATGATGTTGAATCCCAAAAAGACCATTAAAGTGGAAGTGTTTACTGGTTACTCCCTTCTCCTCACCGCACTCAACATTCTTGATGATGGAAAAGGTTTGCATGCTTAAGTTGACATGTATATCCAATATGCTCTGAATACTAACTAGGCTAATTGCCTACCTGAAAATTAATTTGTGGTTGCAGATTATAGCCATAGATATTGACAGGAAAGCTTACGAGGTTGGTTTACCGGTCATCAAAAAGGCTGGAGTTTAGTACAAGATTGATTTCATACAGTCTCCAGCTCTACCAATTTTGGATAAACTCCTTGAAGATGTAAGCATGATTCTTTTATATAATAGAGATCTCATGTTCACTAATTATATAATCAAAATTAATATATATAATTGAAAATAACTCTTATTTGATGAGAAAATTTTGAATTGACTTAAATTTTAAATAATATCAAAGTTTATTCAGGATCCACCATGAAATTTGAATCTTAAATCAAATAATAAAATGAGTTTTTTTATAATTAAATATTAAATATATATACATATATATGTATTATAAAAAATAGATAATATTATTAAAAATTGATAAAAAA
>JAMLFT010009117.1:0-13022 GCA_026544285.1 Pachyrhizus erosus | reverse complement strand
CCTAGGGGTATAATGGTCATTTTCATATTATAATTTTACTTATAAAGATTTTTGAACATTAAAAAGGGGATTCTATATCTTAGACAGTGTGATGAAAGTTTTCTAAGGTTAATCTTCAATTCTTATAACCAGATTAGGCCTTAATTTAAATTTTCTTCAAGTAGGGGCATTTTTTGGAATTTATAAAAAAATAATTATTTCTAACTAATTTTTAAAAAATAAATCTCTTGATCATTTTTCCCTTTGAACATTACATTTTTTTTAAATTCCTAGAATTTTTAGTGATCATTAAAGGCCTGAATTACTCAAAAATATTTTACGAATAATTTAAAAGAAAATTTTGTAGGAAGGGGCATTTTGGTAATTTTTGTCATCTTCTTCAACCTCTAGACAAAATTCGAACAAGAGATTTTGAATTTTGGGCATTTCAATTCTACACAAGCTCGTGCCAATTTAATTACCTAGAATCCTTTCTTGGGTCAAAACAAACCTAACCTAGTAGTTAATTAGGGAAATTCTATTTTTAAATAGCCAATTGAAATCAAAGTTTTCTACGTTTGGAAACAAAAAATTTTCTTTCGATTTAAGAGAATTATGGAGTTTCAGAGTATGAAACTTTGCAAAAATCAAATTGACATGTTACATAATGATTTTGTAAACTAAAATAAAAGAAATGAAGACTCCTCTTATCTTAGTTTGAAACTTCGATTTTTTGTTAATGGAGGCTCGGGTGTCTCTGCAATTTCGGATTCCTTCGCTTGTTCCTGGAATTTCTTCTTCCCAATGTGTTTCTAGATAATTTATGAAGCTAATGGGAGTGATTCGAGAAATTTTGGTGAGTTAGAGAGGGAGTTTAAGCAAAAGGAAGTTGGGTTGTGTTTTCTGCCATTGGAGCTTCACATTCATGGCTTCTTTTAGCCATTTTCCACCTCCCACGATGGATATTTTATTAGTATTAAGACGGTGATAGCCTTGCTTACTCAGAGTCTACGTATCCTAAGCTGGCGATAGTTGCAGAACCTCCCTCGAAGGCTGCCATAGCGGTTTGTAGCAGTCACACTGGCAACACACTCTCTTCTAATTTCCTGAGTACCTTAAGGGGGCGGGTTCGAGCCCCAACCAACCCGCTTTTGCACACTCCACCTTTTATTTTTAATTTCCATGTGCACTTATACCTCTTTTAGTTTTTAATTGTAAAAACTGCTACCCATGTGCGGTAGCTCAGTCGGCAAAAGGAAACGCGTCTCTCTCTCTCTCTCCTCTTCGTGGACTGGTGTTCGAACCCCAGCTCCGTTTTTTCTCCTCTTCTTTTCTTTTTATTCTTTCTTTGTTTTTCTTTTATTTTCTTTTTTATTGATTTTTCTTTTCTGTTTTTATTTTTATTTTTTATATACCTATTCTTACTTCTAAAATTTCTAAAAAAATCTATAAATTCTTTTCTTAATTTCCTTTGTTTAATTTCTGTAAATTCTACAAAATATACTTTTAATTTTTATTATTAATAAAATCTATATTAATTAGTTTTATAAGGAAAATGTCTTTTTAAAATTAATCTTTTTGAGTTTCTTTCATATATATATATATATTCTACATACATTGATTATTTATAATTTCTAACTATAATCTATTTCCTTGTTTTTAAATTCTCAATTTCTAGTTTTTTGATATTTTTCTTTAAATATTTCCTTAATATTTTCATTATTTGTTAATTATTTATTTCTTACCTATTTTTAATTACATCTACAAACTTGCTAGATGAAAAATCTCTACACATGAGCTAAAATAATAAATTTATCAATTCTAAGAAAATTTTATTTGATAAATAGAAAGTAGGATGTTACAACATTTGAAGAGGTCCTCCTCCTCTAGCAATTCTTCCTCTCTTCCTTGACTGTTGGTTCCATTCAGAGTTGAGTCTGCAAGTGGATTTGGATTTGACAGGGATTGAGTGCGTTTGGGAGTTACTGGTACGTTAGGTGGAACTCTGGCATATTTGGGCGGCTGGGTCTAAGTCATAATGAGGGGTAGGTCTATATGCGAGTATTGACCGTAAGGTATGATATCAAGGGATAAAAAGGTAAATCTCATATAGCTAGTAAATGTGTCATCTTCAAATAGGGGATCAAGTGTCCATCTCACTTCTAGAGGTATGATCATTAGATGAAACATGGGGCAAAATTTGTATAGCCCCTTTTTATTTATTTTTGATAATTAAGAAATTATTTTCAGATAACTTAAGTGCAAGTAAAATTTTAAAAAATCTAATTCGCTAGGGGAATTACAATTTAACACAACATATCAATTCACATAATTTCATTTTAGGTAATCTCAACTTAATTATACAAGATGGATAAAGTTATAAGTAAAATTATTATTACATCATCATAATGTTCTGGATAACCAAACAAAATATTTCCTTAATCATTTTCTAGTACTAATTTGATCTAGTTAGATCCTTCAAAAGGATCTTCTTCTTTTGTAGAGTCTTCTCTCCTATTTGGATCATTGGCTTGGACTGATCCCATGAAGGACTATAGGGGTTGAGGAGTCTGAGGTTGTCTTCGCGTGGCTGGAACACTAGTAAATCTAGGTGGCAGAGTCTAAGACAAGACTATTGGTAAGTCTACATGATGAAATTGCCAAGGGACTACGATATTAGCAAGTTTGAAAGCAAATCAAACACATCCTATGAAAGTATCATCTCCTTGGACCTTGTCATCAGTCCACATTCCTTCTAAGGGTATTATGGACAAGTGGAATAACGACTGGAATTCATCTGCCATCTGTGTCTAAAAAAGTAAAGGGGGGTGGGGTGTAGGAGTGAGTCATCTATCCTTGGGTAGCATATACAAACAAATTGAGGGTGTTTATCTAACGTAGGCTCTCATCTCACCGCTCGTGCCTAATCAGGAATTCTATTCATTTTAGGGCCCACCGTAGCCTCCAATACTACTAACTTCTAGAGGGCTTACACAAGCGTATCATTAATAATCCACTTTTGCAATCTTTGGTTGATGATGGGGAGCCATATCCTGTTTGGTACTCGGTCTAGGATATTCTCAACCAGATCTTGGTAATGCTCTGCTTTGTCGGGGACGCCAAGCCGATTCGATGACACCCTCTTCATTTTGAGTGGTTCATAACTTGACACCTTATCTACCCCCAAGGTCTCACTAGAGCTTGTGTACATTCCTCAGATACCTATTATGGTTAACCATTGCATTCCTTAGTCTTAATTTTCACTTGTTAAGGTTTTCAGTTCAATCTACCTTCCTTATTTCATGTATCATCTCTACTCTTCATTATATGTTGGTACTTATGATAAGTTCAGATATCTATGGATAACATCCATCACAATCATTTCTAGATTTCGTCATCATTGTTTAAGCATTTCTTAGTTCACCATCTATCTTATGGCTATTTCGTAGCTTACTATCTCAAATAGACAGTTATCAAGAATACCTACCTCCCACCAATAACGGAGGTATGAAATTATGTTTATATCATTAGTCCAATACATTTGAAAGTATAACTAATGATCACAACAATCAATAATGTATCATATATTCAAATAGCAAGAAATGGGTAAAATGGTCATTTTATATTTTCTTTCCAAAATTTCCTTTTTATCTTTATATCTAAGTAAAAGAAATAATTATAGGAGGTTTTTATTCTCCTTTAGTCTTGGTTTGGACAACTTTACTGAAAAGAAGTATTTTCAGAAATTTTCTTAAGAAGGGTATTTTAGTCATTTTGCAAATTTAGTTATTTTGAGGATTTCTTCTTCACATTTCAAATCATAATTTTATATAGGCTTCTAATATTATTGTGAAGTATTTTAAACTATTTCCTTGACTTTAGGAGATCCAAATAGTGGTAAAAATTTATTTTATAACATAGGGACATTTTTACCATTTTATAAAATTTTATCCCTTTAAGGAGTTTCTCTTCACATTTTCAACTCATAACATTTTACAGAGGTTCCTAGTAATACTATAATGGGTTTAGACTATTTTTGTTGAATTCGGAATGACAAAACAATGGTAAAATTTTGTTTTTATAACCAAGGGGTATTTTGATCATTTAGGAATTAAAAATTTATTTCTAAGGATTTTTAAATTCCTAAATTGAAATTTTTTGTATTGATTTCTACCTAAAGTAGTTTTGACAAAGTTTCTCTAAATTTGCTGATAAAATAGACCAAAATTTCAAATTTCTTAAGCTAAAGGGTATTTTGGTAATTTTGAAAAAGTCAAGATTTAATTTTATTCAAACTATTGAAAATTTGTAAGAATATTTCTACCCAAGAATAGATTTACCTTTTTCTTTGTTTCAAATTTCTAAATAGGTAAAAATGACAAAGAAATTTTCAAAATTTTAATTAGGGGTATTTGAGTAATTTTTTCCTACTGGTATAAAATGGTCATTTGGCTTTCTGTTCATCTGCTTTCTCACTCCCTCTCTGGTTTTGGTTTGAATTTCTTTATTTCTTGTTTTTTTTCATTCCTTGGTTCATTGTTTGCCAATTATGAACCTACACAAGTCAATTTGCTTAGAGGAATCATCTTCTTCCTCTCAAAACTTTTAGAATTTCAAAATAGAACGTTGATTCCCCCATCCTAGTTCGATTCTGAAGTTTCTTACACGATTATGGGTAATTCTTTGCCCAGAATCACTCGAATAAAATTTATTAAGGGTATGGTACAACTAATTTCGTCAGAAATCACATAAAAGCGTAAAATTGATTTGCCTATAGTTGGAGTTCTTAAGCTTTCAAATTCAATTAGTATTTGGATGATTCCATTACCTGAGAGTGTCAAATTGTCAAAAAAATAAAATTTAATTAATTTAGAACGATTCTATGAATCAAATTTGAAGAAAAGATGACTCCCCTTACTTGTTTTGATGTTTTTCGGCAAGGCTCCGATGACTATGCAAAATCACATTTCTTTGGTTGATTCTTCAAATTTCTGCAATGGAATTGTTGTATTATTGCTTCTGAAGCTTTCTGGATTGGAGATAGCTAATGAGGGTGAGAATTTAGAGAGAATTTTGAAAAGAAATTCGTGTTTTTCTTCCTTTAATTTCGAGATTGGTTTGGTATTTATAGACCCCCTCTTCGACTTTCCTTCACATCGAAGTGTGCCATGGGCCATAACTAAACTAGTAGGGATTGTAGGGTATGAGCAACATAGATTGGTCAGAATGGCGTCGTTGTAGGGGTATAGCTCGAGGAAGAAGATGACAAAGATGCTTCGATGGCGGTAAAACATTTTTAGGAAATCATAAGTATATTTTAATTCATAAAAATAAAAGCGATGGGCCTAGCGGTCAAATGAAAATCCCTGCTTACCAAAATCCTCTTCGACCTCACGCTCCTGCCTTCGATCCATCCCACGCCTTTTCCCTTTTATTTTTCTTTATTTTTTTTAAGACTACCCTCATTGGGTAGCTCAGCTGGCTCGCTCTACTTTTCTCTCTACTTTCTCTCTCTTTCCCTTCAAGACTTGGGATCGAATCCCTAGTCCATCCCTTCCTCCTTCTTTTCTTCCTTTTCTCTTCTTCTTCTATTTTCTTTTTTCTATTTTCTCTTTTCTTTTTATTTTCAATTTTTAATTTTTTTAATAACTTTATTTTGGAAGTTCTAAATTCTTAAAAAAAATTCCTAAAAACTTAATTATATTTTTCTTACACTAATTTAAAATTTCTCTTCCCAATATTTATTTTATTTAATAAAAAATTATTTATTTTATAAAAAATATTTATTTAATTCGTAAAAAATTATTTTTATCTCTTGAAAATTCTATTCTGATTCTATTCTAATTCTCCTCATTCTTATTCTTTCCTTCCCTTATTTTTATTTTATTAAAAAGTTATAAATTTAATTTTTATTTGGAAATTAATCCATTTTTCCAACCTTTAAGTTTATTTTAATTTTAAATTTTGACTAACTAAATTCCTTTAAATTTCTCTTTCCTCTCTCTGATTTTCTCTTTCTGTTATTCTGTAAACAATATTTTCTAGATGATATCCTTTTCATAGGAAAGAAATTCCTAAATCCTATTTTAACTAAATTAAATTATGAGTAGATGAAGAGGAAAAATCTAAAATTTTAAATTTGTAATTGTATCAAAAGTAGGATGTTACAAAATTCGTTTGCCATCTAAAAAGTGGGGTTGTAGGAGTGAGTCTTCCAATCTTAAACACATATACAAACATGGAAACATGTATTTATTACCGCGTATTCTTATCTCGTCGTATTGTACCTACCTATGCTTCCTAATCGTAATAGGGCCCTTCGTTGCCTTAAAATTTTCTATCTTTGAGAGGACTTACAAGAAACGTGTCGTTAAATCTATGTCTACATGTTTGGGTGATGATTGGGAGTATATACTCTATCTAGTACATCAACTTTGGTACTCTCAACTGATCATGGTAATGCTCCGCTTTGTTGTGGACGCCAAGTCTATTCTGTGAATCCCTCTATTTTAGAACTGCTCATAATTTGGCATCATATCCACCCCAAGGACTCAACTGAGCATGCTTACACTCCTCAAGTACTTTCTATAGTCAACCCATGCAATACTCCCATCTAAATTCTCACACATATAATTTATATTAATCGATAACTATCCCCAATCTTCTTGACGACCAAGTCTCCTTGGTACTTATTGCTCTTTCTAAGGTGACATCCCCTCAATTAATTCATTTCACGTCAGGCATCTAATTATTGTAGTGTAGAGTCAAGTATTTATCTCTATCCTTACCTTTATCAGGAATTTTATGTAGAAGAATCATTTGACATGTACTGATTCTCATGATTTTCACTACTCGCTGATTATCCTCTATCTTAGGGTTTTTGGTCTAAGTTCTATCTCTGAGAGACAACCATTATAGAATGTATCTCACACAATTCTTCTATTATTAGTATAGACAAACAATTAGCCTTAATAAATTTTCAGATGTCATTTCTATAATAATAGTAATAATGAAATGATTAAGAATAATAAGTTCATTTCTCTTTTCACATAGATTTCATCTACTTATATTATATAAAGTATTTAAATAAAAGAAAGAGAAATAATTTAATCTAAAAATTTGAGAAAAATAGAGTAAAAATTTATTCATTATCTAATATGGTCAATTTTTTCTTTTTCTTCTATTATTATAATATTTATATTTATTGTTATTGTTATTAATTTTCTTTATTCTTTCTAATTTTTCTATTTCTTTTTATTTCTCTTTCTTCCTCTTTCTATTTCTCTCTCTCTCTCTTTCCCTCTCTACTTTCTCTCTCTATTTTTTCTCTCCTCTCTCTAATTTCTCTGTCCTCTCTCTCTCTCTCCTTTCTCTCTCCTCTCTCTCTCTCTACATCTCTTTTGAGTCCTTGCCACTAGAAGTTCATTTTCAAGTCCTAGTATATTTTGGTCGTTCTAGGATGAAAGCTGAGTTTGCCCTTGTGAGCTTCTTCAAATATCGTTTTCCTCATTTCTTCATTTTGAGGAATGCAGTTTTGTCCATTCATCTTCATTATTCCATCTGCACCTTGTTGAGACACCTTCTTATCACCTTCTCTGGCAGGATTCAGCCTTTGCTAAAGGAATTGATCCTCTTGTTGTTCCTTGTAACATCCTATTTTTAATTTTATATACATGTAGCAAAATTTATAATTTTTGATAATTAATTATTGATAAATTTAGAATTATAGGAAGAAATAATATTAGAATGTTATTAAGAAAATAAATTTTAATTAGATAGAAACTTGAATTTATTTTTGATTATGAGAGATAGAATAAAAAATTATACATAGGCAATATTAATAAAATAGTCCAAGTAGAATAAACAAAAATTAATAAATGAATGAATAAAATAATTCTTAAAATAGCTAATTATACATTGTATAATTTTTAAATAAGTATAAGGCATAAGAAATTAGAGGGATAAATTTAAAATAGTTATTTGGATTTTCAAAATAAAAAGTTAAGTTTTATAAAATTCATCAAATTACTTATTCATATAGAAAAATAGGAATAGGTAGAGAAAAAATACAAAATGATTTATAGGAATTTTAGGAAAATTTTAGAAGTAAAAATAATAAAAATAGAAAATAAAATAAAAAGAAAAAATAAGAAAAAGAAAAGCAAATTAGAAAAGTGGTGGGAGAGATTCGAACCCAAGACAGAGAGGGGAATAGGGGTGCATTTTTTGCCAGTTGAGTTACCCACTATGGGTAGCATAATAATAAACATTTAGTATAAAAGGCATAAGGTTGGGATAAGAACAAAATAAAAGTGAAAAAATAAAAAGGGGATGGCTGGGACTCGAACCTACCCCCTTTTAGGCACTTAAGGAAGAGAGGAAGGAGAATTTCTAATTAGACCGCTAGGCCCATCATTGACATTTTAAGATAAATGAAATCATATATCTCTTTGTGTTTTTCCCTTTAAACTGCCATTGAAGCTTCGTCTTCAACCTCGAAGCTCCTCTCACGTAATAGTTGCCTAGCCTAAGTTTCTAGCCTGCCTGAGTCACCATGCCTACCCCTACCCTTTAGGATTCAAATATAGTATTTTGGGACAGTGGGATGACTATATAAGCACCTTCAAAATCAACTTTCAGAGCATCAACCCAACAACTTTCTCCTTCTTATTCTCCCTAAACTCTCGTCCTCTTTGCTTCGTTTTAATTCAGATAGTTTCAAAATCATTCCCACAATAATTTTGTTAAAGAAATTCAAAGTAATAGTGAAGAAATCACAAGTTTGAAGATTCGTAAAGCTTCCCCGAATTCTGCAATTCTTCGCTAGAAAACTCTAAATTAAGGAAGGAGAAGTTACTATTTCTTCAAATTTGATTGCTAGAACTATTATAGGTTGACTGAATTTGGATTTCTAAAAGTATTACAACCTGAAGTCCATTAATTCTCCAAAAATGATGTGGGATTTAAAAGTTTGAGTTCTGTAATTCGAAGAACTCCATGTCTACTGTTTATCATGTTTTTTGTCAAATTTTAGGTAAATTATAATTGGGTAATGATGTGCGAATCTTTTTGAGTGAGAAATTCACCAAGATTGATGAAGAAAAATGAAATTCGAAATGGACGGCAAAGCCTTGCGTTTTGTCCTTGCTTTTGACAACTAACCAACTTAAGTTTATAGAAAATTATAACTATTAATAAGAATTTTCAATCATAAACGAATTAGAAGTAATAAGTAATGATAAAATGAAAGGGAAGCAGAAGAGAGGAGCAATTCAAATTGGTTTCATACCAAAAACCAGCGTTGTGTCCTAAGAAAGAAGAAATAGTGGTCAAATGACCATTTTGTCCTTGGGGTAAAATTTTACCCAAATACCCCTAGGCCAAAAATCTAAAAGTTTGTAATTTTATTTGTTTTAAATTGAAAATTTTCTAAAGGGACAATTTTACTCAAAAGCTAGGTACACTAATAGAATTGTCTATGAATTAATATGATAAAAATATTTATTAACATTAAAATTTTAGGAAATTACTAAAATTCAACTAATTTTTAAATTTAAAGTTTTGTTGTTTTTAATAGTCTAAATAGATAGCCAAAATATCTTACATTGAAACGAAGTAGATTAACAACACTCATAAAGTCAGAAATGGGATAAAAATTATTAAAATGAATTTTTTGAAAAATGACCAAAATACGCTTAATCTAATTATTTTGAAATCTTGAAGTTTTAGGAAGAATTCTGTAATTGTATCACCCTTTTTTCTTTATCTATTTTTTTTATAAATAAGAAATTATATTCAAAGAGTTTTAGCGCAGGTAAAATTAAAACTTGGCTCGTCCGGGAAATTACAATTTAACAATAACATAATACCTCACATAACATTTATTTCGAGTTCTTAATTATACAAGATAGGTAAAGTCGTACAACTTAATAATACATTAATACAATATCTTTGATACTTAGAACCAAACATCTATTGAACAATTTTTTCACAACAATTCTACTTAGTCATATTCTTCCAAAGGATCCTCTTCTTCTGTATAGGTCTCTCTTCGATCTGGATCATCAGCCTGTACTGATCCCAAGGAGGATTGTGGTGGCTAAGGAGTATGTGATCGTCTTTGTGTGGCTGGAACATTGGTGAATCTAGGTGGTGATGTCTGGGATAAGACTATTGGTAGGTCTACATGATGGAACTCCCAAGGGACTACAATGTTGGCAGGTTTGAAAGTGAACCGAACATATCCTACAAAAGTATCATCACCCTAGACTCTATTGTAGGTCCATCTTCCTTCTAAAGGTAGGATTGTCAAATGAAATAGTGGTTGAAATTCATCTGCCATTTTCAATCTAAAAATATGGGGGGTGTAGAAGTGAGTCATCAATTCTTAGGCATACATAAATACAACAAGGGTAGCTTATCTAATCGTAATCTCTCAACTTATCGTACATACCTAATTAGAAATACTACTTCTTTTAGGGCCATTTGCTGCCTCCATTATTGCTAACTCTGGGAGGGCTTATACGAGCGTGTAATTTAATAATCCAAGTTGCAATATTTGGTTGATGATCGGGAGTACATACCCTGCTTGGTACTCGGTCCAGGATATTCTCAATCGAATCTTAGTAATGTTATGCTTTGTCGAGGACACAAGCCGTTTTTATGGCACCCTCTTTACTTTGAGCGGTTCAAAACTTGCCACCTTATCTACCCCCAAGGTCTCCCTAGAGCTTGCATACATTCCTCAAGTACCTTCTGTGGTCAATCATTGCTTTCTCCATTCTTAGTTCTCACTCGTTAGAGTCTTTCAGTTCATCCTTCTTCCTTATATCATCTGACATCTCCACTATTTCTCTCATCCTGGTACTTGATTGGAAATTCAAGTACGCGTATTTATCACAGTCATTCTAGGATGTGTTTATCATTGTCTAAGCAATCCTCAATTCATTATCTATCCTAAGGTTGTTACTGTCTCAAATAGAATATTATTAGGAATATTCACTTTCCACTAGTAGTGGAGGTATTAAATACATTTATATCATCAATCCAACACAATTGAATGCATAATCAAAATTCATAGCAATTAACCATATACTTTATATTCAAAAAATACAGTAGGGACAAAATGGTCATTTTATACTTTTTATTTTCTCCCAATTCCCTCATCATCATTAAATTTATGGGAAATAAGTAAGTATAGGAGGTTTTGAATCTCCATTAGTCTTAGTTTGAAATTTTACTAAAAAAGGATATTTTTCAAGAATTTCCTTAAGGAGGGTATTTTGGTCATTTTATAAAAATGTGATTTTCTAGGCGTTTTCCTCTCACAGTTCTACTCAAAGATACATATTATAGATTCCTAGTACATTCTAATCATTTTTTTGAGTTTAGGAGATCAAAATAGAAGTAAAAATTAATTTTTAAAAAGTAAGGGCATTTTGGTCATTTTATAAAAATTTTGGCCTTTAAGGATTTTCCTCATATTTTCAACTAATAATTGTTTATAAGAATACCTAGTAATGCTACAATAATCTAGACTACTTTTCTCAAAGTTTGAATGACCTAAAAGTGGTGAAATTTTCATTTTTATACCTTGGGTATTTTGGTCATTTGGAAAATAACAATTTGTTTTTAAGGATTCTTAGGATTCTAAGAGGGTGAGAATATTCTAGATTTACTTCTAAACATGTTTTGACAATTTTTCCTTAATTTATTGACCAAAATCAGATTATATTCAAATTCCTATTTCTTAGGGGTATTTTTGGAATTTTAGAAAAATAACTAATTTTAATCAAATCCTTTTTAGAAAAAATTGTTTTATTACCTCTGCACAACAGTAGAGCTATTTTCTAAGCTTGGTTCAAAGCTCGAATGACTAAAATGGCAGAGAAATTTAAAGAAAAATAGATTAGGGGTATTTTGGTAATTTTTTCTACTAAGGGGTAAAATAGTAATTTTTCCTTTTTCTTCTTCTTCCACAAAACTGGTTTGAACTAGAAATTCAAATTTTTGAATTCCTATTTCCTTGCTTGATTCTGATAATTAATCTTCCCAAGCTTAATCCATTCCTTATACTTAAGCTATCCCACCTCTTAATTAATCAAGATTTGTCCAATTATAAAGGATTGAAGCTTTGATTTATCATAGATCAATTTTTCAAAACTCAATTTTGTTTCTAGAGAATTAGTGTGTTTTAGGGTGTCAAACTTTCCAGAATCCTAATTAAGACAATTTAGAATGCTCATACGATTAAAATTTGAAGAAAAGACAACTTTTCCTACCTTTTTGAAGTTCTCCAATGAAGCCTACGACGGTGCTTTGATGACGTTGCTATTCTTTGATTCCTTGAGTAATTCTTTGAATTTTTGGGACAAAATTATTTTTTGATTGATTGTGAAGCTAACGAAGTAGATATGAGGCAATAGGAGGGAAAAATGATGAGAATTTTGGAAATGACATTCTCGATTTTTCTTCTCGAATTTGAATTTGATTTTCCTTATATAGACATCCATGACTTTTATGCTTTGTGGTGTAGAGTTAATAGTTTTAAGAAAAATCAACTCAAGGTTGAAGATGACGAAACTGCTTTAATGATGACAAACATTTTCTTAGAAAGGATTAAATAGATTTTAACTTGTAAAAATAACAACTATGGGCCTAGCGGTCAAATGACAATCGTTACGTCCCAAAAATCCTTTTGTCCCTCATGTCTTTGCCGTCGAATCTGCCCCATGCCTTTTTCTCACTTCGCATTTTATTTTTCATATTAACCCATCGCTTTTATTACTTATACTTATTCTTTTGTTTAAATGCTACTTCACGTGGATAACTCAGTTGGTAATGTGCTCTCCACTCTCTCTCTCCCTCAAGATCGGGGTTCGCCCTTGGATTCGCCTTTTACCAAACCTTCTTCTCTTTTTCTTTCTATTTTCTTTTTCCTTTCTTCTTTTTATTTTGATTTTGATTTTTTGTTTTTAATAAGTTTTATTTTTGATTTCTAAATTCTTTAAAAATTCCTAAAAATTTAATTATATTTTCTTCTA
>JAMLFT010009116.1:0-13022 GCA_026544285.1 Pachyrhizus erosus | reverse complement strand
TATATAATTAAATAAAATATTTAAAATAAATTTCATGAACTAATTTTTTAAAAGATAAAAAATGACATTTGTTAAAGGAGAATGTGTGCTTTATGACAAGAAGGAAGACGGTATAGTATAATTTTGAAAAATGATATTTAATAAATAAATAAATAAAATTAACAAAACTTAAATGAAAAGTTAAAGCAAAAAAAAAAAAATAAAGTGTTATATATATGAATTTTCCGGGAAAGAGTGTAGTAAGAGGAAAAAAAAAACATTTATATTTGTTAAGAAAAAGTATAATTTACTTTAAATTTTAATATACTTTTTCATTCCCCACGTACAAACACCAGTCTAAGAAACATTGTAGTACACCCCCAGTGAAGCATTCGAGAATCATGTTCCTGGTCACAGGCATACCACATTTGATGATGACATCCCTACGCAATTGCAGAGGCATTCAGCAGAAGCAAATTGCTATAAATTCAGGCCCTTACAAGTGATAAACATAAATTGATCAATCAATGATCTATTATCCACAGATTAAATTATAACATGAAATGAAAAGTTCAGATAGTCAAAGAGCCAATTCAAGTGTAATCACGGTCAAATTTCATCAAAATCCTTGTTGCCACTATTCTCACAGGGAAACTGTTAAAAGTCTTCAAATGCAATCTAGAGAACCTGAGAAACATACAGATTGATGTAAATAATTGCAGAAAATAAAATATCCGCAAAATTATTTTTGTTCAAAAGTACAAAAAAAAAAAAATCACTTCTTTTTCTTGAGTTGTTTAACATTTTTGGCATTGGCTTGTTCTCTGGTCTTGCGTTTCCTGGTAAGAGCAAACTCTCCAAACTTATGACCCACTTTTCCCTCAGTGATCCTACAACGAATAGTGGTTTTCCCATTGTAAATCTTGACAGTGGTATCAACAAATTCTGGCAAGATAGTGGATCTCCGGGACCAAATGGTCTTGTTCGACAAAAGATTTGGGTTCTTCTTCATCTTGTACAAGAATGCATCAATGAATGCCGGTTTGCGCGACACCAGAGGAGGAGGTGGAGAAGGCTTCTTAGTCACAGCATTTGCTGCATCGCCAACAATTCCAAGAAACTGCTTGTTCAGAGCCCTAAGCATCATTGTGGGCCTCATTCTTCCTGGTCAAACACAAAATGCAAACCGTTAAAATTAAGCTACAGAAAATCAAACCAATCTGAGGTCATCTACAGATATACTAAAGAAAATAGAATGCAATTTTTGCTTTAATTTTGTTTTGTCCATTCAAACATAATGGCCAACAAGAGAGGTATGGTGTTATTTGTTTTGTGCCAAAATCTCATTTTCTTTTCCATATAAGAATTAAATAAATAGTCAAGTCAGTCATTGAATGATATAGCGTAGGTATATTAGTTCCTGAATGATATAAATCATACTTCAAGGATCTTGAATGTGTATTTGTTAGGTCAAGCTAGTCCTCACATCACAAATATTGGAGACTAATTTGACTGACAGAACATATATTGAAGGATTAATTCGACAACTAACAGTAGCATGTTTGATTCCCTGCTGGTGCACTTTACAATTGTACATTTCAATACATGTAAAACTTAAACCAAATAAGCTATAAATGCATATATGGGGACCATGAATGTCAATTTCATCATTCAATATCCAAACTTGACTTTTAATGTTTGGGGATACTGAAAGGAGGCTCACGAGTCCAGACATGGTAACATTTTGATACTCTTGTAGGGTACCAGTTGAAAGTAACTAAGAAACTGTATGAAAAGAAGGGGGGAGGATTGGAAAGTGATTGAGGCAAACTGCATGATGTAAATCAAACAAAAATTAAAAGATATGTTGTTATAGAGGGATTATACAAATTTAATCTATGAAACATAACTCTAAGGCATAACAGAAAAAGATATGCTTCATTCCTGAAAGAAAATAAAGTACAAACATTCCAATCTTCACACGTTGAAACATTCTAACCCAATTTGACACACACAAATATGGAATCCAAACCTAAAACCATATGCATATCCATGCCAATATTGATTCCTAAAACTGACCTTGACCTGGAACAACTCTCATTATCCCCAAGAAAAGTCTGCAACTTGCCCACTGCGATCCCCCGTCCATACATACCAAAATTTATATCATGACCCACGAAAACAGATCATCAACAATTGAAGCAAAAAAAAAGGAGATATATGCAAATTTCCTATAGTTACACTCCAAAACAGTTCATCCATCATCAGGATAAACAAATTGGGACTATAAAGCTCTAAATCTCTGATCCTGAAACACACAAGCCAAACATAAAAGCAACAATAAAGGTCACAACAACATGTATCAAATCATATAGAAAGTTTCTTAATCTCAACACTCAAACACTTATCCTACATGATGATAATATCAATAATACACAAAAACACAATGAGGAACCAAATTGGATCAGCAAAGCATATAATTTCCAACACAGACAAATTCGCTTCATCAAATTCAACTGATTTATTCAAAATAACACTTTGTGACTATAAATGGCATCTCAAGTAACGAGCAATGAATAGATAGAGGTAGAGAATATTGCAGAACAAGAAACCGAATAAATAAAGACCTTATCAGAAAATTGAGCAATGACAATGAGCGGCAAAAGGTTGCTGGCGGTAAGAACGACAATGGCGGAACAAGGTTTGGGTTTGGGATAGAGGCACTGTTTTAATAAGACAAAACAAAACCTATGAATTGACGAACACAAGAACAACATCACCATTTTGTTGCTAGCATTTAGTTAAAATTAAAAATAAATAAATAAAAATTATTGTACGTACTAAAATAATAATAATAATATTGTTATAATTATTTTTACTTTTCAAATATGGCAAAATGGTGAAGCTGTTTTGGCCAATTCACTCCACTCTCCCTTTCCTTTCCCTTCATAGGTTTTGTTGTCTTATCAAAACGGTGCGTCCGTCCCAAACCCTAAACCCCAAACCTCGTCCTGCCATGTCATTCTTATAGCCGACAACCTTTCCCCACTCACTGTTAGTTCTCAATTTTTGAGAAGCTCTTTATTCTTTTGATTTCTTCTTCTGCGATATTCTCTACACTTAGTATCTATTCATTACTCGTTACTTGAGATGTCATTTATAGTCACAAAGTGTTATTTTGAAAAAATCAGTTGAATTTGATGAAGTGGATTTGCCTATGTTGGGAATTATATGCTTTGCTGCCTAATTTGAATCCTCATTGTGTTTGTGTGTTTTATTGATATTATCACCATGTAGGGTAAGTGCTTGAGAGTTGAGATTAAGAAATTTTCTATATGATTTGACACATATTATTGTGACCTTTATTGTTGCTTCTGTATTTGACTTATGTGTTTGAGGGTCAGAGATTTGAAGTTTTATAACCCCAATTTGTTTATACTGATGATGGATAGACTATTTTGGAGTGTAGCTATAGGGAATTTACATATATCTCTTTTTTTTGCTACAATTGTCGATGATCTATTTTCGTGGGTCGTGATATAACAGGTTTCGGACTGGGCTAGGCTTGAATTGGGCTGGGTCGAGTTAAATGACCCAAAAATGGCATCTTCTTGGGTCGACGAACCCGCACGGTCTAGTTTCCACCATTGTTGTCAAGGATGCCATCGCCACTGTGCAGAAAGCGGCCGCCATGGCACACCATCAGGAATCCGCCTCACCACAGCCATGTCATGGCGGTCGGACAGATTTTCGCCACCACCTCTTGCCGTAGCGCCGCCATGGCCGCTATTTGACAACACTATTGTGGACTATATCTCATTTCATTACTATTTTATTGTAGGAAGAAACTATTAAAATCCTATTCTTATTGACTGCAAATTCATTCCAAAAAGAGAAATAAGTTGGAGCATAAAAAATTGCATAATTTGGTTTACATTAAGTATAACCAACAACTTGCTCAAAGATATAATATTAGAGATGAAATTGATCCTATTATATTTGATGACATTGATGAGTGCAATGAGTGGTTAGTGGGACAAGTAGATGATGATAATGAAGATGGAGGGAATGAGTTGGTTTTTGCTAATGATCCCACACTTAATTAAGCTACTGTTTATGAAATTTCAGGAATTGGAAAGCCAACAATTTATACAAGGAAGACAAGTAAAAAGAGAAAGGAGTCATCAAGTGTTGGTATAGTTATTGGAGCTGCCCAAGCTTCCAAGAAGGCTCTAGGTGCAACTACAACGTCCAAAGGAAAAGGAAAAGCCAAAGAGGTTCAAGTTGATGAAGAAACAGAATTTGAGACCTTTGAGTCTGAGGAGGAAACTGAACAACTAGCTAGTTTTGATGAATCTAAAGAAGAAGAGGAGGAAGGATATGCCCCACTAGATAATAATGAAACTGATTATGTTGGGATTCAGGAAGAGCCAGAGGATTAGAAAATTAGGACATTTGAGTATTTGTTAGTATTTATATACTGTTCTAAATATTTGATTTGAAGTTCTGAATATTATTGCTAATTTTATGACTATTTGAGTATTTGTCAGTATTTACATGTTGTTTTAATATTTATATTTGTTGTCTCTTTAATGTTTTTAATTATGTTTACTGTTATATATATATATATTGCTTTTTAGTATTTTTTATGTATATATGTTTTTTATTTGTCCACCATGTTGTTGTCTCGACCATCCGTTATTGATAACACTGGCCAGAACTAGGGGTATTTTCAAGCTAAACTATAGAATATTAGTGACATAATGAAAAAGTACTAACATCGAAGACGGAATGACATATTTCCAAACTGAACTAGAAGTATATTTGTGGTATGTCAGAACAAGAACAATTCAGTGAAATGCTGAAGCTGACAACAGAATCTATATATAGAAGTATCACATATTAAGGAGAGACGCTCCATCTACATTGCAGTATCCAACAAGAATGCCCAAGTAGCCTTTCTAGAAATCACTGTTTGGTATTTAGGACTTGGGAGACAAGTAGACAACAATGAGTAGCCATTTGAAAAATTGAAACACATAATTTATCATTGCTAAAAAAAGAACGGAAGAATCATGTGGCAAACTCTACCCAGCAAAAGAGTAGAGAGTAGGAGAATAAGGTATTAATCTTATAGAATTCAGCATCAGTTAAAACTTAAAAGGAAATATTGTATATGGATCCCAGTCAACAACCATTCACTAAACCTAATTAATATATTACTATAATATAGTAATACATGCTATTTGCGTGGTTTCTTTTTAACACAGGTGAATAATGCTATTCCTACAGGACCTTCCCTATAACAGAAGATGAAAACATGAAACTTATGCGAACAGTATTTATTGAATTATAAACTGCATATGGAAAAGTATGAAATAAGGAGGATCCATTCACAGATATGAAAAACTAAAGCAATTCAAGCTAAAATTAATATAAGCCAAGGAAACAATACATTAGACACCTATTCCTTCTGCAACATCTCATCTCATCATGTCAGAGCATCTATACTAGAAACCTCACCACCATCTCATGCAGCTTGCTTGGCCATCTAACACTAAGTTTTATTTAGGACAAAGTTTCACGGGTGTTTTTGATGATGTTCTTCAATCAGAAATCAGAAATGTATAATATTCTCCGGTCTGTTAATAGAAAAAGGTTCGATAATCCAGAGCACAGAAATTCGTCTTCTAAAAATGCTAAGCATCAGGCAAGAAAATAACCAAGGAACCGATATCAATTGATAAATATACACAACGAAGAAGAAGCCACAATTAAAACTAGACATATTAAGTGTAATTACCAGAGCCTCAAATTAAACTTAAGTTATACATACGATTTAGTTACTCCTATAATCAACTCAGGTTTTCTATTAAGTGAAGACACAGCATCCTCTATAGATTGCAAGACAAACCAGAATACGGTTGCGATGAGCAGAATCAGAAACCCTCTGTAAGAAGAAGTAGCGGATTGAGAAGAAGATTTAGGAATCGATAAATGAGGAAAAGAAGAGAGTACCGGATTGGGTTGAGAAGTATCGGAGGTCGCCAACGACGTCGTCTCCAAGATCCAGAAGCTGAGGTGGCGGAGCTGGAAGCGGCGAAGTCGTTGCTGTGGATGGTGAATAGAAGAAAAGGTTAGGGTTTGTGTGGCCGGTGGGGAGTCGTTGCTGCAGTGTTCTATTTCTCTTTTCAAAAACTTTTTCTTAGTTTACATAACAATAATTACATGTGTCAGTTTCATTAGAATTAATAAAATTATAAAAAATATTAAACATGTAATCGACTTTGTTATTATGTAAAAAAATATTAAGTGTTAAGTACGAAAGGAAGTCTTTCAAAATGTTTGTTTTTTTATTTTTCATTTTATTGTTAAAGTTTTCATTAATGTTTAATAAATAATTTTTTCACAATTTAATTTTTTGACCTTAAAATCCATGTATTGTTTGAGTAGAAAGTGTTATCATATTTTAACTAATCAAAAATTATTTTTATTATTTTTTTAGAAAATTATTGTAAAAATTAATAAAATTATTATATATGATTATTTGTAATTAGATAATAATATTTATAAAATTTTTAACTCATAATTAAATGTCATATTATTAAATTGAAAATTAATTTAAATTTTTAAATTAACTTAATTTTGACTCAATTATAATGTTTATAATAATTAATTAATATCAACAATTAATGTTAATAATATATTATATTTTTATATTATGATTATATTTGATAAGACATTTAAATTAATTTTTAATTTTTTATTAGTTGAAAGTTAATTTGATTTTTTGATAAATAAATTAAATTTATTTTAATCATTATTTTATTTTTTTTATTTTTTATTTTTAACTATATAGTTCAAGATATTTTAACTATTGTATTAATTAACTTAATAAACATATAATGTTACCTTAAAATTATGTTATTTTATTTTATTTAAAATTTGATTTATAATATTTTAGAATATAGTTTAAGATGAATAATGACAAATATAATTAAAATAATTCATTTGTAAATCAAAATTAAAAGTCTTTAAAATTAGTTAAAAGTTAAAACTATAAATACCCTAAAATAGATTTTTTAAATACAATTTAAAATTTATAAAAAAATATTATATAAATATATATATTTTTATCATTTTAGATTTTTTTTTAACAACTTCAAAAAATAATGTATTAAACATTTATAATTTAATAAGTTACATTTTTAGTTTTCAACTATATTTTAACTACCAACTAATTTTTTAATTTTCAGTTAGCTTTTCGATAACTTTACTAAACATAATCTATATCTCTAAAAAAAATACCACATTCTAATATCATTTCAAAATGAGGTCATTTCATGCATTTTTTTTAAATGATATACATATTGTAACATCTTCTGTCTTGTACACATAGATTATTATTATTATTTTAATATTTATTATACAATAAAATCTAGATATTCATTCAAAAATTAGGAGGGGTTTGATTTAAATTTGAATTCCAAATAATGTTTAGATTTATAACAAACTCTATAGTAAATTAAAAAATATAAAATACAAGTTATTTTTCACAAAAAAATATAAATAAAAAATAAATAATTGGACTATATACAGTAATAAAATTATATTTTAAGAATGTAAATATATAAAGAATATAATTTTATATTTTTAAAAATTTCTAAAGAATAATTGGGATTCTCTAAATATTTATTTAAGCGTTCAAAAATAATTTATAAAGCACAAATAGGAACATTAAATAAAATCTAAAATAATTATAAAAAAATTACAAAAACATTATTATAAATAATAAAAGTGATATACTTTTGAGTTATTCAATAAATTTTAATATCTAATTACTGTAGTTAGTAATTATAATAGAAGGAAAAAAAATGAAAATTTACTCCAACTTACCTTTTCTCTCTTAATCACATTGATAACTTGGAGTGACTAACTTTAGTTACTTTTAAATAATATCAATTGATAGAGATAAATATAATAAATTTAAATAATTTTAATATTGTTAAATATGTAATTTAATTTCAAAGTAATAAATATATAATTCAAAGTATTAAAGAAACCTTAAGATACACAATACATATAGTATAATCTAATTTAAAGTATCAAATATCTAATTCCATAAGTCAAAGATTAATAGATTTAATTTCATATTCAATTTATTGAAAAAGATAGAATTAACATTTGAAAGTTATGAACTAATAGAGAAATAAATTAGTAAGATGACTATATAAATATCCTCATTGTATCTATTATGATTGTTATATCAATGTGTCATTTTAGGGCATTGATTGTTTATTTTTAGCTCTCAACCATCTTTGGTATTGCAACATTTTGACCATGTCCCTCGCCACAAGAAGAGTTGGATATCAAATGGCATAACTTTATCACATGAAAATCCTGTTCTTCACCATCAGCAGAATTGGGTTTCAAATGGCATTGTTTTATCACATGCAAACCCTATTCCTCACCATCAGCAGAATTGAATTTTTAATGCAAACCCTGCTCCTTACCATCAGCAGAATTGGATTCCAAATTACATAACTTCATCACTTGAAGACACTGTCCCTCACCACCAGTAGAATTGGATTCCAAATAGCATAACTTCATCACCTCAAGACACAGTCCATCATCAGCAGCAACATTGGATTTCAAATTTTACTTATCAACAGTTTTGTGAAATTCATTATTTGATCCTAAAGTGCATCAATCAGCGAAACTGTCTTCTTTCATCCATTGCAGCAAATTTATCAAGGGTTCCACAATGATTTCAATTGAAGTTTCTCTTCTACAGCAGTGCAACGCTTGTGCAAGAGTTAGTAGCCAGATTAGAAATTGTTTTAGAAATTTTTTAGCTTACAAGGTTAGCTTAATTTATCATTGGAAAAGTTCAAAAAGGTTTAAATGTTATGTAAAAAATTTTGTTTATTCTGTTTTGTTTGGAGGTTTAAAAATTAAAAAAAAAAACAATTTAATGGATTTTTTAATTGAATTTCTTGATTTTCCTTTATTTATGTAAAATTAATTATATATTGTTTACGATATTGACATTTGTTGTTTTATTATGTTTAATAATTATATGATGATTCACCTTTATATCGTAGATGAAACACTTTTAAGATATCTATTGTACAGTAAATTGAATAATACATCATTAACATAAATATATTTTTAGATATTGAATACATTAAAATTATGTTGATCGTAAATTGGATCAGATAAACTCGATTTGCATTGGTGTAATACATAATTGAAAAAATATATATTTTTAGGTATTGAAAACATATAAATTATGTTGGTTGTAAATTGGATGATATAAATTTACTTTGCATTGGTGAAATCCATTATTGACCATAAATATATATTTAGGTATTGAATACATTAAAATTATGTTGGTTATAAATTGGATCATATAAAACTCGTTTTGTATTGGTGAAATACATCATTGAACATAATATATTTTTAGGTATTGAATACATTATAATTATGTTGATTGTAAATTGGATCATATAAACTTGCTCTATGTTGGTAAAATGCATGATTGAACATAAATATATTTTTAGGTATTGAATACATTAAAATTATATTGATTGTAAATTGGATTATATAAACTCACTCCACGTTGGTGAAATTATATATTTTTAATCTACCAATGTACTGCACAATGACGAAAAGTAAAAATTCAAAGAAGAAATCAAGTAGTCGAAAATCAAGGCAAACCAATGTATTACACAATATATTTTCATTCTAATTAAAATCAGTTTTATTTCAAAATAATAAATATCTAATTCTAAGTAATAAAGAAACCTAGAGATACACAATAAATATATTATAACCTAATTCAAAGTATCAAATACCTAATTTCATAAGTCTAAGTTTAATTTTGATTGCATTTTCAAAATTGAATCTGAAACCCAATCCAATTAAAATAATTTTTCTTGACAAATATAAATATTTTTTTTCTCTTACTACACTCCTTCATGAAAAATTCATATATATAACACTTTATTTATTTTTTGTTTTGTTTTAAGTTTTGTTAATTTTTTTTTATTAAATATCATTTACACTATCATTTTTCAAAATTGTATTATATTTTCTTCCTTCTTGTTATAAAATGCACATTCTCCTTTAACAAATGCCATTTTTTATCTTTTAAAAAATTAGTTCATAAAATTTATTTTAAATGTTTTATTTAATTATATATATAGATATATATATTAAAAATTTATTACTAAATAAAAGTTACTTATCAAAAAATTTAATATAATATATATAGATTGACATATATAGTTTGTCTTATAATTTCTATTTTTAATTATTATTTTAATAATTTATTTTAAATTATTTCTATATCTTAAAAAATATTAAGTAAGTGAATGATAACTTGGTAAATAAGAAATATTTAGAGTATATTTTAAAACTTTATGTTAAATATTCTTAAGTGCTATTAAATTAAACAGATGAGTTATACATTTTTAACATAAAAATAAGGGACAATATAATATCATATTTTTTAAGAAAAAATATAATTTAATCTATAATTTAACATAAGAGGGATTAGTTTAATACTTGCATGTATTAAAAGATGTGAGTATAATTTACTTAAATAATATTAAATTAAATGGTTCAAATTGTATATTGTAATATAAAAATAAAGAATAGTATAATATATATATTTTTTAAAAGAAGAAAGTGTAATTTATTCTAAAATTTAACTATAAAATATGATATTTAATGAAATTTTAAAATATGATAATTTTAGAATTACCTTTATCAAAATTTATATTTATTAGTTACACGTAATATATTTTTTTAAAGAACTATCAATTTAAATAAAAGGTGTTACATTAGGATTTTCAAAGTACCTCAAAAAACAATACTCGAGCTTTGTAAAGCATAAAAAATACGATAAATTTAATTTTAATATAAAAATTAAGAATAGCAAGAAATATTTAAAATTTTACAAGATAAAATAAGTCATTAATATTTGATAGAGACATTCGAAAAAACACACATGCATCTACATTTTATTGTAATCGAAATTCAAATAAATTATATATTAATACGACGTCCTCTAAAGTTTTTATTTATAATAAGAAAATAAAAACTATACAAATACAAAACAAAAATTTAGATTTTGATTTATTGAAAAAACAATATAATATGCTTCGTAAGTAAAAATTTGATTTATTGAAACTTTATATATACCAGTGTCCCGTAAAAGTGAAGAACAAAATATCATAATAATGAGAGAAGAACAAGAAACACAAGAGTGAGAAAGAGAAACAATGTCAAACTTCGACACCATTGAATTCAATGGTTATACCTTCGACCAAAAATTGTTCTCTTCCTATCTTGAACGTCTTACATTTAAACTATTTTTTTTCTCTATGTTCTTTTAATCACGTGATCAATTTTTTCCAATTAGTTAATCTTATTTATTATCTCATATTTAGTCTAGTTTAGCATAGGAGATTCTATAATAATGTCTCCTACATTTGTGGTTGTAGACAATGGTTGTAATTAGACCCTATTGATTAAGCATTTGTTATTTTTCACTTAAATTTGACATGTAAAATTTTTTGTTGACTTCTTCTGGAAAGGCATTTTTTACAGACAAAGAATATGCAAAATCACATTTTATTTGTAGATTTGGACAGATAAGTGCTTTTTTATTTTAATTAATTAATTTTAATAATTTATCATTTTTTATTTAAATATAACAGTTTGCCATTTTGTTATATTCAAATCATTGCACAACTTTTTTCTGAGCAACTTATTCCTTTTGTTGCACTAGAAGTGAGAAGGTAACTCAATACTAATTGAAAATATTGGTTTTCTTGTAATTGTATCTTTTTCACGACTATTCTCCTATTGCTTGATTTTCTGATAATTTGGTGTCATAAATTTTTTAACTATCTAGTAATTTTCTTAAATTCAATATAGAATCCTATTTTAGTCAGTGAAAAATAAAATTGTTTTTTAATTTGTATTATTTTGAATTTTTGAGAAAGATTTTGAATTTCTCTATCAAATACTAACGTGTGTTATCTTATAAAATTTTAAGTATTTTCCGTTAGTCTTAATTTTTATATTAAAATTAAATTTATGCGAATTTTGTATCCTATAAAGGCACCAATAAGTTCTCTCAACGTCCAAGAGTGAGTCTACTGTGAAGCCATCTTCCTCTTTTTTCACTTATATTTATTAGTTAAATGCAACATTTTTTTTTAAAAAAAACTATCAATTTAAATAAAAGTTGTTACATTAAGATTTTCAAATTATCTAAAAAAAAAAAATATTTTATTTTATAGGATACAAAATACACATAAATTTAATTTTAATATAAAAATTAAGAATAGCGGGAAATACTTAAAATTTTATAAGATAAAACACATTAGTATTTGATAGAAAAATTCAAAACATAAAAAAATAAACCTCTATTTTATTTTAATTGAAATTCAAATAAACTATATATTAATATGATTTCCCGCCTAAACGAAAATTTGATTAGTTAAGTTTTATAGATAGTAATGTCCCAAAAAAACAGAAAAATAGAAGATTACTGAAAGGAGAGAAGAGAGTAAGAGTGAGAAAGAGAAAAAATGTCAAACTTAGATACCATTGGGTTTCATGATGATGATACCTTCGATCAAGAATTATTTTCTTCCTATCCGGAACTTCAACATTTGGAGTGGGAAGAGAATATCCATCAACTTTATCCAGTGTTGGATAACACTACCTCTAATGTTTCTTCTCCATTGAACAATATTTTTGCTCAGCTTCCTTCTCTTTCTGTTTCCGCTTCTCCTTCTCCGTTGCTTGCGGAGGACGCTACCCATCTTCAACCCAACGTTGTTCACATTAACGACGTTGTTGATGACTCGGAAACGAATCTTCTTGGTAACCCCACGAACCATGTTGCTCCTGTGTCGCCAGCGGTGGTGACATCACCATCACCATCACCATCACCATCACCATCACCATCACCGACCCTTCACATCAATCGCTCACTACCACACATGGGGACTTCGTCTGCGTCC
>JAMLFT010009115.1:0-13023 GCA_026544285.1 Pachyrhizus erosus | reverse complement strand
TTGTCCAAACCAAAAGCAATAAGAATAGGGTAACATTAAAATAAAATAAGAGTTAAGAGATCTAGAAGTGAACACCTCAAGAAAAATCAGCACCTTCCATGCTATGCTATAATAAATTAATTTTACAGAAATTAGTTTCATTAAAAGTGACTGTGGCTGGCTGCCTTAAAAGTAATACAGTTGTTTTCTTATCTTGCATACTTTATTAATTTCTTGGACACTAATATATGAAAGCATCCTCCTTATTTGATGTTAGATGGAATATAATATATTTGTGTGGATTTCCTTATGCTAATGCTGATGTGCATAAGCACTGTAAAGGCAGGGCTATAATTTTTAGTATGTGAGCTTCATTGTTTAAGATGTAATAATTAGTTACTATGAAAGGACTTAAATTAAGATGCGTCCCTAGCCTGTAGCATACACCTTTTGATCAAGAAGATTTATTCAACTAGATTAGGTTATCTTTTTTTCCTTGTTTTTCTATAGCTTACATGATGTCCTAGCCTCCTAGGGTGCTTGCATGACCAAAGCACAATATTTTGCCAAAATCAACATGTTGGGTGAGCAGGCATAAGCTTGAAAAGGTTAGGTGATGCATGATTAATTGCTCCTTTAGTCCTTTCTTTCTTTCAACTAGAAAACACTTCCTCATCGTTTTTCTGCTGTCGTCAGATAGTAATTATTCACAACTAGAATGCTGAACTTTACATTTTTTTACCTTGTCCTGAAAAAATGTCATGAAAATTGAATATGTACGCTCCACTTTGTGTGTGATGCTTTATCTTTAGTCAAGCTGCAAATAAATGTTGTTGGGGTGGTCCCCTGCATCAATATTAAAGGTAGTCAACTAACTGCTAAAATTTGGATACCACTAAGTATTTGTACCAAGTTATCTTGCCATGGGACCTCAAAAATAGACACTTGCCCAAACCATGAATTATTGCCGCGATTGCGGTCCCCTCCACCGGAATAGCCATGAAAACTAAGCACAACTCACTTTAAAACCTTTGGTCATGGTTTTGTTACATATCATAATCCATACTTTATGTCTCCATTTGCACAAGTCTCCTCCAATTTGCTATGTTCCTTCTTCATTAGCTTCCTTTTTTTACTTTCCAGGTTCTTCCACCTTTAACTAAATAGCAGTCAGCACCTGATCAAACATCCTTAATTGGAGAGTTTGGATGGTCGGATCAACCCTGAAAGCGCCAAGATATGTACTCCAAATTTGTGTAGTGTGGTGGCCATGCAATTTATATCAAATGAAGTTTTGTTGTCTAACATCGAGAAAATTGTAGTAGACAGGTCCTTCATTATGGGCCAGTTTTGTTCTCATCTACTATGTCCCATCAGGTTGAGCATTTTGCACTGTTTGTAGACCTGGGAAAGTAACATCATGTGCTAATTTTTTTTGGCTGAAATAGGCAATCATTGTGTCTCAACTTCTCATGAAAACATTTATTTTGCTCAATGCCATAAACTATTAACTATAAGATTGATTGTGATTCATATTTTCTGTCTCCTCTCTCTTCACTAAAAACAATTCATTTCAATGTGTTAATTTCATTCTCTAACAAACACCTAACATCAGCAAAAACAAATCAGTAAACCTGTCTCTATTAAACTCTCAAATGCCCCACTTAATTTTTATTTTTTTTCCTCTTAAAATTGATACTTGTGCGGTTGTATACAACTAAGACAATATATGATTGAAGTTTTACAGTAGCATACATATGCATATTAATTAACATGGGAAATTGTTAGCAACACATTTTTATATAATGCATTTTTCTTCGACACATTTTATCATTTAGTGAAATTATGTGGAGCACACTAAAAAATTTAGGTCTCAAGTCATCTAATAGTCTCATTTATTATCCAATGGACGTCATATGAATTATACCATTGGGTGAATTAATGTAGAGTACATTAAATAATATTGATCTCGCCGTATATTAATTTATAAATCTTTAAGGTTTTTTCATAAAGATACGAATTAATGACTGAAACAATTTTATTTAATTTATTTATTAATTTAATGAATCTTTAAGGTCTTTTCATTAAGATAAAAATCTAAATAAATTAATGACCAAAACAATTTTATTAAATTATCTTTATTATTTATTCTCTATCTCAAGGGTTTTTTTTGTTGTGTAACGGTGGCAACTAAGTTAGAATTTAAAACTTTGTACATACTATCTAGAGTTGATTTTTTTATCATATTAATTATTTATTTGGGATAAAATTGAATAAAATATTTAATATTTCTGTGTTTCAACGTCACCTGTTTTGAAATAGGAAGATTAGGTTTTATATGCACTCCATTCAATAGTAAATAGTTTTAAAGAGAGCATATTAAAATGTTATAGTAATATTTCTCTTATTAACAAAGAGTATTTAGGCTTGCTCTTAGTATAAAATCTACCCAGTTATAAAAGTGAGATAAAAAAAAAAAAAAAAAGAGGAAAGCAATTAAAGAGTATTAACTTGGAAATTTGATATATCTTGAAAAAGTATTAACTTTCATTCTTATCCTACGCTAAAAAAATCACATGCCTTTTTGCACAGCTTGAGTTAGTGATATGACATTCTTATCTTCAGTTCTTGAAGCAACCATTGGTTTAAGTTGCTTTTATAACTCGAATTCTCAGTTATTTTTCCCTTTGTAATAGGGGTGTGTGGGGACTTTCCATGCTTGTACTTGAACTGCAAAATGCTATCATGTCACACCACCACAGTGATTCTTTCCATATTCTCCCCATCAATTATCACAAATTTGATGCCATATTCACTAGTCCTGATTATTTTTCCCATGAAAAGAACATTAATTTTTATTTTTCTTTTCTTAAACATTGTCAACTTCCGAATGAGATTATGGTATATTTTTTCAAGATAGTGAAGCAAGTTGTGTAAAACATGAACGAGGAGAATGCCAATAAAGATAGTGATGGGGCCCATAGGTGAAGATCTAAACAAAATATGAGATAGATATAATTAATTTAAGCCATCCAAATTGGTTGTATATGTACTACTTTTTCTTCTCTCTCTATATTTACCCCACACCCATCTCTTTCTTGAAGTGGCAACTTAGAAAAGGACTAATATCAACCCTCACAACAAAGTTGCATATATATATACATATATACATATATATATTTTATAGAGGGTGAAAAGATTATGTTGAGCTTATTTTATATCCACAAACTGAATTAAAAAAAAGATCACTTTATGGTCTCTATGATCAATATCGAATCAATAACTGGAATCTTCGTGCCCCACATGGCTAAATTAACCAACTCCATTACAAAAATGTAAGAATCGGAAGGTTTCACTTAATCATTGGGTTTCTTTCTCCTTAATGATGTTTTAATTGTTAAATCAATCAGAACGAATGACTTCTCCAAATGAGTCAAAACTCAATAGGTTTCTATTATGCTTAACACATAGTCAACTTATCTTTGCTTCTTTATTTCCAGATGAAGTTATAAAATGAATGATGAAAAAGTAGTAGGATTCTTTTATGGGTAAATAATGTATCTAATATATATATAAGTATTTTATATTATTATCCAATTATAAATAATACGTATGATAAGTTGATTGTTTGGATAATATAATATGATATAATGGATAAATAATTATGTCTCTTAAATATATAATAATAGATTAATTGTTTAATATTATTTGTATAAAATATTTTTTTTACAAGAGATCGATTCTTTAAATGAATCATTGTCTCTTAAGTGATTAATATTTAATTTTTTTATTAGAAGATATATCATATTTTTAGAAAATAATAATAATAATAATAGTGATACTTATTATAATTCCTTATTTATTGACAACATAAAATATATTTACAATGACAATGTATAAAAATTTAATTTTTAATATAAAAAAGTGACATTTTACATAATATTATAAGAATCAAATCCTTAACATCATATTTTTAAAACTCAAATCCATCAATTTTGGTGATGATTAATTAAAAATTTTCTTGATCGCATTTAATGAAATCTCTCCTCTTAATTAATTTGTTTCATTCACAAAATTCAAATTCAAAATCTTAAGCTCTTTTGGGATACTTTTCTATTTTGAGTTTTTAGTTTTTATTTTTGTTTTTAATTTTTAAAAAGTTGTTAATTGAAGATAAATCAAATGAGTCAATCATTGTATTTTTATCTTATTCTATTATGAAATAATGTAATATAAAAAATTATCAACACATAAAAATAATTAAATTTGATAAAATTAATAAAAATAATAAAAATTTTAAAAATATAATTTTTTACAACAAAAAATATAAAACTAAAAATAATAAAAAATTATACAATCATGACAACAACAATAATAAATATATATAATGTTATTATTTTTATAATTTATGTTTAGTTTATATTAAATAATAAATTACATATGAATAAATAATAATAATGTTGAAAAATATTAATGTAATAATCGTAGTAATAATAATGAGGACAACAATGATGATAATGGTGACAGTGACGATGACAATGTCAATATAATAGTAGTGGTGGTGATAATAACAGGAATAACAGTAAGTAATGTTGTTGATGAAGACAAGAACAATGGTAGTGGTGACATGATGATGGTAATTATGATGGTAACGAAAGTGGTGATGATTATAGTGATAACAACGACAATAATAACAGTAAAACTAATGATAAATGATGATGTTGATGACAGTACTAATAGTAATGGTTCATTTATATTATTAAAAATAATAATTTTATGTTTTTTAAAATTAAAAATTAAATTTACAAAAAAAATTATTAATTTTAAAAATAAATATAAAAATTTTAAAATTAAATTAAAAATAATTTTAACTTTATTTTTATCAAATACATCTTATTTTAAAAATTACATTTAAAAAATATAAAATAAAAAACTTACCACCACCACAAAGTTAATTTAGTTAAAGGAGCCGAATCTGTTTCACTGAACCAACGAGACGCGGGTACACTGTCATTGTAAATTAACACTATTAATCAATTATTTTTTTTTTTTAAAAAAAAAAAAGTTTAGCGGAAATCAAGGGTGAATGAGTGGTATTCAATTTTCGGCATCAACTCTTGTGGTATACCTTCGTACGATTGAATAGTGAATATTTCAATTATATAAAAATATTCGGAAACAGATATGTTGTTTAAATTCTTCCAAGTGCAAGTTATGTACGGATTTACAAATGCCCCAACTTTGTTAAAGTAAATAATTTTGGACAATATTAAAATGTTAATTACCTATCATATAATGATCTGTTTTCAAATTGGAGAGGATAATTTTGACATAAACATAGAATTTTTTTTTTATGTGAAACTAAATAGAAAAAAAAAATGCAATTTATGATATTTTCTTTCCTCTCACAATCAATCTTTCTCTTTTCCACCATTTCAAACAAAGCATTATTCTAATAAGGATAAGTTGGGATAGGTTGGGTGCAATGATATGCAAGCTACAATTTTGAAGGAAGGGTTAAAGTTCAAATTTAAGAGAGAGACAATTCTTAGGAATCTAGGCTTCCTAACTATTTCAATACTTGAGAGAAGTATGGTAAAAAGGATTTACAAAATACTTTGAAGTTAACAATGCTCACTATAGATATCCTCTATAGTTATTTTCTTTATATATAGGTGTAATATGTAAAGAACAAAAGGCAAGAGCCAGTTACTTGCTATTAAATTAACGATTTTATCACAATGGGACATGATATAATTTTGGTAGTATCCATAAAGATAGTGATACATCAAATAATTGGTTATACGTTTTTAGAACTTCTTTCATTTTTTAAATTCAGAACGCGAATTCAAAATATCCTTGAATGTAAAACCAATTTGAACATTAATTAATGACTTTTCAAAAAGGATAAAATATTCTATCATCGCTTTTATCACACCCCTTTAACAAGCAAAATATATATAAATTAAATACCACATAAAAATAATAAGATTATGCAATAAAAATCTTAAAGTGTAAGTGTGAGAAATTTTAGAAGAATAATAGATAATTTGAGTAATATATAAGTAACAAAAAAAAAATACATATTTTATATCTTAAAAAGCATGTCTTAAAATTTTGAATTGAATATATTTTCTAATTTATTTGTATTATTGACTCAGAGTCATCTTTTGTCACAACAGAAGCTAGCTTCAACATGCTATGAGTAAACAAGTTTTCGGATAAAGAAGATAAAAAATTACCTCTAAAGTAGTAATAAAGCAGTTGTAAGTCAGCATCATGTGCATGCCAATATATAAAGGCTAATTTAAATTGTGTTTTACCAGAAAGTAATTTCTAATTTTTCTAATAAGTATTATATATTTTTAATCATATCTTCCATAAATATGAATAATCATATAATTAATTGATTAATTGAAATAACTCATTGTATAACTAAAATAGGATAATATTTTCACTCTTTTGGCAACTATGTCTCACTTCTCCAAACTTCTAATCAAGAGATTGGTTAGTTTGTTGATCTGTTGCTACTTATTAGTCTATTTGATAACTATAGAAAAGGATGGCAAAAAAAAATTCAAATAATAAGAAAGAATTAAGATAAATTTTAGAGGGGTGTGAAGAGAGGTGACATGAAATGCGTATAATAAAACAAATTGACGCGTGATGTACATAATATTGTCATTCAAGTTTGTAATCATTGATGAGATAAGATAGGTTTGGTTTGATTGATGAGGATCTAATCGTTATTGCTCATTTCTTTTATGTAAAAAGAATAGTGTATGTGAAGTTATAATAAAGATCAATATGCAGACAAAAAAATAAAATTAATAGAGATCAATAGCTGCCAACAATAATTATAACATTAAAAAGAAAAAAGTTTTGCTTGTATATAAGTTAGTCATGATACAAATCAAGGTCAAACAAAAGTCACATAGTAAGAAATTATAAACAAATTATTTACGTGACAAAATAATAGAGATTTCAGTTGTCGGAATGTCATCTTCACAACTTGCACATAAGTTTAATATAATATTAAAAAGATACATTTTTTTTAGAGTTAAATAGATTAGTTTTAGTTGAATTTTAGTATTTTTTTATGTAATTAAAGCCAATAGTATGGAAGGAGAAAAAATTGATAGAAGAGTTAAAAGGAAAATTAAGGGCCATTAATCAATTAGGATATTGAAGATAACAAATCAAGAGTTAAGAATGATACAAATGATATGACTATGCATGAATGAATGAACGGTATGTGTTTAACACTGCAATTGAAATTCAGAAGATGAGAAAAAAAAAATTTATTATGTGTTGGACCAAAATTTGTCCATTCATTTTTTTAATTTTAATTTATATGATTTTTTTTAAAAAAATAACACCAATCTAAATAGACTTAACGATTTTTGGATTGATATTTTCAAACTCATCTTAATCTATTTGACCTACTAAATATAGTCAAATTGACTTGATTTTTTAAAATTGTTATATTATAAGGTTGGCTTGATCAGATGAATTATCTCATCAGACTAATTTTAATCACTCTACAAAATTAATATGTTATTGATTGATACATTTTAATAAAAATATTAAAATAAATTACTCAACTAAAGTTGTATAATTTTATAATAAAATTTGAAAATATAGAAGTTTTAGATTTAATTATATTTTTTATTATTATCATTTCTCAAATTTAGTCTCCTATTTATTTATTTTTGTAAATTTGACCATCAAACTATTTTAATTGTGTAATTTTTATTTATCTATTAATTTAATATTTAATTAAAATATTGATGTAGCACAAGAATGGTGACATAAATGTAAATTAGAATATCACGCTAATATGTTTGTTGATATTAAATTTCAAATTAATGGATAGACCAAAATTACATAAAATTAGAATATTAGATTTGTGCAAAAATAGAAAGATTAAATTTAAAAAATGATAATAATTGGGGATTAAAAATACAATTAAGATAAATTTTTACAAAGAAAAAAATTACCAAAAAATTATTAAAATCTTTAAACCATATTTTAATTATAACAAAAAAAGGTATAATTATATAAAAATTACCTAAAACTAAAATTTTGTTTATTTTTAATGCAAGGAAAGTAAATCATGATTCCATTACGAGTCTCTAAAAAAGCAGAAAAATAAGGGGGGAATGGGTAAAAAAAATTGAGTATAAGGGTGTGTTTGTATCCTATTCTTAAAGTTGTTATTTGTTTTGAAAAAAATAAGATGAGAAACTCATTTGATTATAGTAGATTTTGAAAATTATTTTTATAAATAATACTTTCTTTTTAGTTTTTAGAATAAAAAGTCTCAACAACTTTAAGTTGTTTTAGTTTTTTAGTTTTAATTTTTATTGCTTAAGTTCTTCTATACATTATCTTATCTTCTTTTTTCACTCCTATAATCTAAAAATTATTTTAAAAGCTAAAATAAAAAATACACTTTTAATTATAAAACTTAAAAATAATGTCTCTTTATTTATTTAAGTAAATTTAAGTATTTTTTTTAATTGAAAATCAAGCATTAATCCTTAATGTATTGAGATTTTTTTAAAAAAAATAAACATCTCTGGATAGATATTTCTTATATACATAATTTTAAGAGTTGAATCTTCATCACATATTTGAAAGATAATATTATTTATTAATTATACCAAATCATATTGTTAACTAATGTTTATTAATAACTGAAGTGCTACATATTACTTATAGTACCCGTTTCTGCATAAGGCTAAATGGCAAATAAAAGGAAATTTTGTCTACTTATCAGTTAGAATCAAGCACTAAGTTCTAAAATATTGAAGTTTATTTAAACATAAATATTTTTCATATACATAAACGTAAAAATTAAATATCTAATTATTTATTTGAAAAATAATAATATCTATTAATTATATCACAACATATTATTAAATAATATTTCTTTATAACAAAAGTATCGCATACTACTCATATTATCTGTATTTCTGCTAAAAACTAAATGGTAAGTTAAAATAAATTTTGTCTTTTTTTTTAATTTTACTGAGTACTTTTTTTCTTGTTTTGACTAATATACAAATATTTTATTTATTTTAAGTTTAAAATAATATTTTAATCTTTATAAAATAATTTTTTATTTTAATTCTTTAAAACAATTATTATGAATTTAATTCCTACTTAAAGACTTAAACAAAAAAAATTGAATTTTTAAAAGAATAAAAAAATTAAAAAACTAAAATAAAGAAATTATTTTAAAAAATTAAAAGATTATTTAAACTTTTATTTTTATTATAAAAGTTATCTCCCATATGGCTTTTTCCTCATTACCTTTATACCAAACAAACAACTAGTCTTAAACAACGATGAAGAAATAATTTCCTCTTCATTCTTATTTAAAATCTAAACTTTTTTCTTCTTCACCATGGAAAAGGCACTTTTTATACTTTAATATGGCACTCAATTAAGGAGAACAAAAGATTTTCCTCTTTTTAGTTAAATATCCAAACAATAAGAAATCTCAACCATTTTTCCATTGATTCATTTCATTTTCCCTTAATCACAAAACCCTCCAAAGGTAGCAAATAACTTAAATCCCAAACAAAAAACAGGTGGGGCTAGTTGCCTGATCTGTTTAGGACCCTGAGGTCCCCCATAGTCCCATGTAGCCTCCCAATAATTTTCTTAGTGACCCATCATCATCTTCTATAGGCATTATTTGAATGTAAATGTCAGAGCCTGCAGCTAGCCTTAATAAATGGGCATAGGATAGAATTGTGTCTATCTGATTTGGCTTCCACTTTCTTGGTTGCCCCTAGCTTATTAGATAGCATTCATAATTAATCAAATTTCAATGCAACTTTCCCAATAAAAAAAAATGGTTTCTATTTTAAATTTCAGGTATTACTTGGGTTTTACTTGAGTAGAGTCATTTATTATAAAATATAAAAAAAACAAATAATGACTTTTTTGTTTGTTATAACTTACACTTGTATGGTAGTGTACAGATATAAATATAATAATGAGTAATTAATTAAGGTTCATAAGCTTTAATAAGCAGGGAGTATAGTGAAAATTGAGTTGTTAATTCCTGTTATTTTATTTTATTAGGGGAATACTGTGGGCTCATTTGTCACATATTAAAAAATAACTTTTAAGTAAAATAATCTAGTAATTATTTTTTATATTTTTTTAAAGTATAAATTAATTTATGTTTGAATAGCGTAGTAATTAGTGTAAATAGTAGTGATATAATTTTATCACTCTTTTAAAAAAATTTAACCTAAAAAGCGCCAATACTAACTTTCGAAAGTACATAAAAGTGAAATTTAATCATAAATTGTTCGTTATTTACTATTTTATTATTAATTTTTCATGTTAAATAATAAATAATATGATTATTAATTCTGTTAATTTAACATTTTATTTAATTTGTTTTAGCTCAAAATTTATCGTTAGGATAAAGTTTTTCACATAGATTATGTTTATAAAATTGTATATTAACATAAAGTTATTTAATATTTTATTTATATACATTAAAATTAACATAATATATATTTTATAAAATATAAATAAATACGAATTATTTGATTATTATTTTATTATTGTCTTTTTTTAATAAAATTAGACAAAAAATTGAGATAATATGTTATAAATCAATAGTTCGATTAATAAAAATTATATTTTATATAAAATTATTAATAACGTAATAATTAGTATAAATTATAGTGATATAATTTCTTCTTCTAAAAGCAAGTTTATTTTTCCGACTAAATAAGATAATTCTTTCTTTTCAATTCACTTTTAACGTGTCATATCCAAAATAATTTTATCAAAATCAATCCCACAATTTTTTTGAACAAAACAGACCATAATATCCCAATTCTTGAAGAGTAATGCTATTTGTATAGCATTTCTTTAGCATACTTTTTACACAACTAAGAGAGATAGGAAATCAAGAAAAAAAAAACAATGAAATATAATATAAGTGATATAATGGAGATTGATTAAAGAAAAATTTAAATTTGGAGAGAAATTATGATGAAACTTTATAATATAGAATTCAAAAATGGTAACAAAACATTTTGAATATATTTTTTATTGATTAATTTAAAAATAAAAATAAAAAAACTGTAGATCTCACATCTTATTTAATGAATTTTGTTAATAATCTTATAATTTTTAATAAATTTTATTCGATCATATATTTTGTGTTAAAAATAGTGTCTTGTTACTCTTCTATAAAAATGAGTTATTTTAAAGTATATTTTTCTCATTTTGAAATAGTAAAATTAATATAATATTTTTTATTTATATTCAATTCTTATAATTTTTTACACTTCTTATCAATGTAATATATAATAATAATTCAATAATTAAATCAATCAAAATTTAATATTCTAATCATTTTTAGGTTGAAATTTACACGTATTTAACCTCTTTTGTGTGTCATAGCGTTCAAAATTGAAAAATTATTTATCTTTTAATTATTATTGAGATAAGTAATTATTTAAAGTCATATCATCGAAATTTGATTAAAAAGACTAATGTGTATTATCTAGTAAAAAATATATTTAATTATTTTAACTATTTTATCAATTATCTTTTAAAAATCACATAATATAATTAAATCATATCTTATCCTAAATAATAAGAAGAATAAGATCAAATCGTATGATCTCGAAATATTAATTTAAAATTTAAGTTTGACATTAAAAAAAATAACAGATCATACACTGTTATAGTTAGATTGTCTCAGATTTTTTTAAAAATAAAACTTATGTTAAAATATATGTTATATAAAATTATTAAAAAATATAATAATTAATGTAAATTATATGAACATTACGTGAAAGTGTTAAACACAAAAATTTTATAAACAAATGACATACCCAGGAGAGTGGTCTTAGATAGGAGTTGACATTGTTGGAAGTGGAGAATAAGGGCTCAAAGTTTCCATTGTCGATGTTCAAAATATCTTTTGAGGATCTAAAGTCCAGTCCAGTCCAGTCCAGTCCAGTCCAGTCCAGTCCAGTCCAGTCCAGTCCAGTCCAGTCCAGTCCAGTCCAGATTTCAAACTTTTATAAAATGAGAAACAGTTTCTGTGGCTGCTTAGCCTTATGGACTTCATCATATTATATTTAATAAGTTAAAAGAATATTCTCCTCTTCGTTAAATGCGGTGGTATATAACCAATTTAGCCCAATGGAATAATGCCTTAGGAATCGGTCGTGAGGGATATTAATATTAAAATGGAATTAAATGGTTTGTTAATATTTTACCAAATTAAAAATATTTATAAAAGATTTATAACAATTAAGATGCAGTGTTCAATCAATTGAACTCAATTTTTTAATACATATTTAAATTTAATTTAGTCGTGGTGAGTTTGGGTAATTATATATATACTTCACTTATCTTTTTTTTGGTTAAATTTAATATCTCAATTCAAATTTTAAAAATAATTTCTCTAAATACTGATATTTATTTATGAGAATGATATTTTTTAATATATATTATTTTTTACTATACATAAATTTAAAGATTAAATTTTTAATCACATATTTAAAACATAATTATTTATCAGTTATATCACGATAGGTTGATAATACATTAGTTACTTTGAGTTCTTAAATAAGAAAAAAAATCTTAAGTTATTATAATATTGACAAATAGCAAAATATGATCGCAACAAAATATTATTCCATTATCAAATAGAATTATCCTTAAATTTTGACAAATATTTAGGGTCTGTTTATTTCATATTTTCAAAAATTATTTTTAATTTTCAAAAATTAAAAATATTTTTTAATTAAATTTAAGTTGAGATGGTGGCACCTCAACTCAATGTAAAAAAAGTCTTTAAACTAAAAAATAATTACAAATATACTTATATTTTTTCATCTTAAAAAAACTAAAAACTCAAACTTACAAGAACTCTTTGATTTAATTAGAATTTGAGCTAAGAATATCGATAATCTATATTAAAATAAATCACACAAGTTCATTTTTTAATCTTAAATGTATCTAAATGATTTAATTATTGATTATATTTTT
>JAMLFT010009114.1:0-12972 GCA_026544285.1 Pachyrhizus erosus | reverse complement strand
AAAACTAAAATTAATATACTAATTACTATATTAAATTTTATCAAACTACATTAATTAATATAATTTTTATATTGTATTTGAGAATTTTTATATACATATTATTTTTTTTCAAGAGGATATATTTTTATTTTATAATTTTTATTGTAATTAACATTTATATTTTTGTCATCATTGTTGATTTTTAATATTATTTTTTACTATTTCTTATTTTATAATATTTTTTTTAATTCTCAATAATTTTATCATTGTTGATTTTTGAATACTATTTTTCACTCAAAATATAATTATAAATAATGTATTTATTACAAATAATTTATATAATTAGGTATTATTAAAATATATTTTAATAAGTATGATTCTAAAATGTCTTTGATATAGATGTTATATTTTAAAATAATAAATAATTATTTGATAATTTATTTATAATATTTAATATTTAAAAATGTAGTATTTTTAATAATTTTTAAGAGAATTATAATAATTTTTATTTATTTTTAATTATCTTCAATCTAGTTATCACTCTGAGCAAGGTAGCATTATACTACCCCCTCAAAATTTAACACTAATAAAATAGATAGAGCTTTCTTGCTCTGATACCAATAATAGACAAGATCGAATTGAATAATAAAGCAGAATAATGAGAGATAATAAAGAAAATCTTGAATATGCACATTAAAAATGATGATAATAATATAAATATAATGAAATGTTGTAATAAGATTGAAATAAAAAGTTGTGATAACATTGAAAAACTTACGAATAAGATTGAAGACATTTCACAAAGATATGAAGAAGATCATATAATTTTATAAGAAAGAGTAATATTACAAGCTCTGGTTCAAGCTCTGCCTTAAGCTCTACCGAGCGACTTCTTATATGGACATCTTGAAAAACTAAAAGACAAATATATACATTATACAGTGTTTTTACATTATTGAGTTTTAAGTCATAAGATTCTTTCTTATCTCTTCTTTAGTTTTATGTCTTGTCGTGGGGTCTTATCAACTGTTGAAGATGCTTTGTCGGTCATTATTCTTGTCGTATTGTCAATACATATCCTCATTCAGAAGATAAGGATTGTATTGGGAAAATTCTTCATCTGAGCTCTGACGGTCTGATACTTGAAGGGACGCAAACTTCATTAGTATTTGCTTAAATTTTTCTTTTGTGGCTGTCGAGACTAAAGTAGCCATCAACTATTGTTTTTCTTGGAGAAATAAAGAGTCTTGCTTTAATGGAGGAGTTTCTTCCTTGGATTTTTGCCTGAGCCACTCCTGAAATTTGTTCTTGCAAATCAAACTGTTATTAAATTTTTTTCACCATTTTATTTTTACTTGTCTTGATAAAATCTTTAATTCTATCCCTTCATAAGGAGAGACTATATTGTATTCCCATGTCATTATCCAAGTTATAGCTTGGGAAGCTATGAAAAAGATGAAGTGATGACCAGTTACAAAGGTAGAGTTTTGTTTAAAGTATGTATATACATCATGGACTTCTTGAGGAAACAAGGTTGATAATAGTCCATAATCAAAAAACCATTTAAGGAACCATTTTGGAAACTTTAAAGAGATATCCTTTTGAAACCATATATACCAAAAATGGGTCCCTGGCTTAATTAATAATGTAAATGTACATGCATTTATGTAATCAAAATACTTATAATTTTGTGGAGAGAATTTTCTTGAGAATGATTTGGATTCATATAATGGCTTATTCCAGTCTTGTGGAGACAATATTTACATAATCTTCATTTTGGAAAACTGGATATTAGCATCATTATCTTTGTTATGATTTATTTCTGCGGAATCAGTATCTACTAATATGAATTCATCAAAGATACGTGTTTTGGATGGGTCTATTGGTATGTAATGGAAGTCTGACGGGAATATTTTTAAAGGTATTGAATTAGGGTTTGTAGAAACCTATTCTTTTTCTATGGGTAATATGGATAGGCTTCCTGGTTTATGGGTGTAATCATTGGTAATAGTATTGGAAACAAATGGTGTTGAAGGAGAAGAGGAACTCTTGGTTAAGTCTCTTGGAGTTACCAGTATATTGTGCTAGTGCAGAGGAGTAAATATGTTGTGGGAGATTAAAGAATGTGGTGAAGTAGTTTTTACAATTTATGCTAAGGTAGAGAATGGTTTTGTGGGTGTTGTAGGTCGTAGAGACATTGTAGAGGGAGTGATTATTGGTATTGTTATTGTGGGAACTTTATTTGGTTCCAGTGGAGAACCATATTGACTTTTATTATTCTTTGAGCTAGAAGCTTTATCAGATCCCAGTGGGGGACCATAATCATCTTTCTTTGTTGCACTTATTTTGATCAATCTAAACCCTATAGAATTTTTCTTGTTAAAAAATTTGGTAAAAAATTATTTTTTTTCCTTTTATATGCTCAATTATAAAGTCAAAACATGATAATAATGTTTGTCATCTGGCAAAAATATGTTTTGAAACTAAATTTTGAACATCTTTTGTTAAAATACTTGGAGCAGCTTTACAATCTGTGCGAATTAAAAACGTTTTGTTAAATAAATCATCTTAAAATTTTTGTAAATATAAAACTATAGATAAAATTTCTTTTTTGACAGTAGAATACTTTTGTTGTGAAGAATGTCAAATACCCGAATGATACCTGGTTATATGTTCTTTTTAATTTTCTAAAACTTTTTGTTTTAATATCCCCATATCTTAATTCTGACGCGTCGATTTCTACAATAAGGGAGTCTTTTGGATATGGTATTCCTAAACATGGTAATTTTTTAACTATTTCCTTTATCTGTTGTATAGTTTGGGTCATTTTCTCATTCAAAGCTGGAGGATTTTTCCTTAATCTAGAATATAATGGAGCACAAATAATCCTAATATTGAGTATAAAATCAGCTATATAGTTTACAAATCCTAAAAATCTTTGTAGTTGTTGTTTATCTTTGATTTCATTAGAAAATTTTGAGGCAAATTCTAATGATCTTTGTTTTAAGGTAATTGTATTTTGATAAATTTCATAACCTATAAATCTAATATTTGTTTGAAATATTTTAATCTTTTTCTCTGATACAACTAATCCATTTTCTTTTATTATTTCTATAAATTTATCTAAATATTTTATATGATCATTGATATTTTTTGAAAATATTAATACGTCATCTAAATATATAATTGAAAAATTCATATGGGGATAAAAAGTATCATTCATTATTTTGAAACTCACTTGGAGCATTTTTAAGTCCTTTAGTCATTACGTTCCATTTGTAATGTCCAAATGATATTACAAAGGTTGTTTTGTATTTATCTTTCTCATCTACTACTATTTGATAATAACCATATTTAATGTCAAAATTTGAAAATATTATTGCATTATGTATTCTTTTTATTAGATCTATTTTATTTGGTAAAGGATATCTAATCCACTTTAATACTTTATTTAATGGTTTATAATTTATTATTAATCTTAGCGCACCTCTTTCTATCTCTGAGGCTTTCATTACATAAAACCCTGTACAACTTCAGGGTGATTTTGAGGGTCTTATTAAGCCTTTATCTAAATATTCTTGTATTTCTTCTTTACAATATTACAAATATTGTTGGTTCATTTGTATTGGTCGAGATTTTATAGGTATTTGTTTTTCATCAAATTTATATGTGTATGGTAATGAGATAGTATACTTTTTCCTATGTCAAAAAGTAGTCGGATTTGTTTCACATATTTCTTTTATTATTTTTTCTTCATATTTTTAATAAGTTTTTGGAGATTGGGTGTTTTAAGTTGTTCTTCTATTCGTTTAAATCTAATTTCTTTGTTTAATAAATTTATTTGTTTTTTCTTATTTTTAAATATGGATGACTCTTTTAATAAATTTAATTCTCTTTACCTATGAGGTTTTATGAATTCAAAGCATATATTTTTTCCTAGGGTTTGTGTTTCTAATCCTTTTTCAGTTACCTGAAAGGGGTGTAGTAATGTTAAGAAAGGTGTTCCTAATATCATAGTGATATTTATATTTTTTATTAATACTAATGAAGTATTGTAACATCTTTTTTTTTTACATATTTTAATATTGGATAATTTATATTGTATACTCATTTTAGATCCATTTGTACTGTTTACTTTTTCTTTTATTTTTTTATAATATTGGGTTGGAATTAATCATTATTGTATACAATTAATATCTGCTCCTGAATCTATTAGGGTAATTACTTTAAAAGTTTCATTTTTAACTACCAAAGTAATTTTTGTATGTCATTTATGTTTGGTTATAAGACTTAATATATTCATGTAATTTTCCTTAGTTTCTGATGAGGATGATTCTTTATTCTCTTATTGAGTAATTAAAGTATTAGTTTGATTTCTAATCATTTCTTTTCCTTCTAATTCTAATAATCTATATTCTAATGCAATATCATTTTCTTTTAATGATTTTATTTCTTGTTTAAGATTTTTAATTTCATCTTGTAAGTCTTTTATTGTCACTTGTTGACGTGGACCTTTAAATCTTTCATAAATTTCTTTTATACTAATAGGTTCTATTTGTTTTTGTATTTCTTCAATTTTTTGAACTAAATTACTTAATTGTGTTAAAAATTCATCTCTTAATGGAGAGTCTTATAGTTTATCAATTATAAAAATTAATGTTCCAGTTTGTTATTTTGTTAACATATTTATTGTTTTACAATTTTCACAATTACATAGGCCTAGGCCTAAATAGTGATATTCATCACTCTGTTATTGTGATTCTTCACTTGAAGTGTTATCTTCTATTTGTTATATTTCTAATTCACTACTAAATTCTTCTTCAGAATTAATTATTTCTTCTTTTGAATTAATTAAAATGTTAAGTAAGTTTTTCTTTAATGTTTTATCTTTTACTTGATTTATTTTCTTAATTATTTTACAATTGTTTGCATAATGGCACGCTCTTCCACACTTCCAGCAGACATTACCTTTCTTTTTGAGGTTCTTATATTTTGGTTTTCTTGTAGGTTTATTTTCTTGTGTTTGATAGTTTTATTTATTTTTATTGTATGGTGTTCTATAAGGTTTTCTTTCTACTTACTTTGTTTTTTAATTATTTTCTTTTTTCTAGCGCTAGGCACTCTAATAGGTTCCATTCCATATTGTTGGCAAAAAGTACTTATTTCTCTTTTATTTATCATATTTTATTTTCTAAGTTTGTTTTGTAGCTTAAAATCTATACAAATTTGTATTCATGTTTCTACTACTATATTATGTATTTGACCATATGTTAATGTATCATATTGTATTGGCTTACCGTAATGTCTTTCTAAGTTTATCTTTACCTCTTTCAAAAATAATTTTGGGAGTCCTGCTAAGAATATTTCTTATTACTTCATTATGTGTTAATCTTTTAGGTGTTTATACCGATGATTTTCTTAAATTTGTTTATACTAATATTGTTCCATCTTTAGGAGATGATCTTAAAGCTTTATAGTTATAATCTATTTTTGTAACCTTATAATATATTCTATAAATAATTTGTATTGGTCATGAGAGTTCATCCACAATCACTTTAGGAATTTGTACATGTAATTTTATTGCGTTACTAGTCTTAGTCTTATCATGTTTAATATTCATAAAAAAGTTTGGATAATAGTTAAAGAAAGTTTGACCATTATAAAGATTGCTTTCTAATATTACTGAAACATTAAATTTTTTAAGTCTAATGTCTCTAAGCATTATTAATATTTGACTATTTACTCATAATCTGTAATTAGGTTTTGCAGCTACTTGTATTAATCTTATATGTATAAAATCATATCCATCTTTTACGTGTTGATCTAATAAGGATTGTGTTCTAACAAGTTTATTATTTATTATTTTTTGTTTCTGAGTAACTATATTCTACTATATGTACTTCATCTTGATTTGTTGACCAAAATTTATGTTGTTTATATACTTCACATTTCTTTACTATAGGTATTGACCAGTTATGAAGGGTATTTTCTATATCAGCTATTTGTAATTCTTTTTCTTTGTTGTCTTGGTTTGAGGATGAGGATGAGGCTTCTTGTGTTTGAGTTCTAACTATAATTTGTTTGTCTTTATTTCTTAATCCTAAATCATTTAGGGTTCTAAAGAAGTTTGGAATCTTAGACCTTTCTTTGGTTTCCATGTTACGGGACCATTGTTGACCAACAGTTTCACTACCTCTCCTTAGGTCTTACTATCAGGAGCTAACCAACATATTAACACCTCTCAACGTTACATTGGACACCTCTGAAAGATAAAGAACTACAAGTTCTTTATAATCCTAAATTCTTTTTGGATTAGGAAACAACTTCAAACAAATTATAGTTATTACTCTTAACAAGGTAGCACTATACCACCCCTTCAAAATTTGACACTAATAAAATAGACAAAGCTTTCTGGCTCTGATACCAGTAATGGACAAGATAGAATTAAATAATAAAACAGAACAATGAGAGATAATAAAGAAGATCTTGAATATGCACATTAAAAATGATGATAATAATATAAAGATAATGAAAAGCTGTAATAAGATTGAAATGAAAAGCTATAATAAGATTGAAAGACTTACAAATAAGAATAAATAGATAATCTTCATTAAGGATAAGAGAATCACAAATAATAACTAAAGGTCAATCGTTAAGACACTCAATAGATGAATCTATAATAAGTTTAGATTTAAGAGGATTAGACAAAATTATCCCTAGAGTAACAAAACCAATATATGAAGAATCTAAAAAATCAGAATCACCACAATATTCTTCAACAACTTCTCAAATATTAAGTACTCTTAGTAAAGAAGAACCATTTGAAATAGATAAAGAATGAATTAAGAAAGATTTTTTAACAGAGTATAGTAATGATAAAATAGACTGGTATTTTAAAACTTACTCTTATAAACAATTAGAAAAATTTTGAAAAAAAATTTATAAATACTTAGAAGAACATGGAATAAACCTTTACTTCTTTGATTGGTTTGCATATTATAGTAAAATCAATAATTTAGACTATCTTTTTCATAAGACAATATGTCCTTTAGAGAAATAATTCAAGAAGGTACAAATATTAGAAAAAGAATTGCAAATAGCTCACGTGCAGTTTGAAGAAAGAGGAAAGTTAGTACAAAACTCTTTCTCTGGTAATGAAATAATAGAATGAAACCTAGATGGCTTAAGTGAACAAGCTATCTTAGATTTAACATACCAAATGACCATGGCAGCAATAATTCATAAAACAAAAGGTTGTAGTGACAAATCTGCTGCTATAGCCATAATACAAGGATTTACTAGCCAATTAAAAGGCTAGTGGGATAACTTGTGTACAGAACAAGACAAATTAGCTATAATTAATAGCTTAAAATCAGAAACAAACCAAGAAGACGTTGTATCAACACTAATTTATTCAATAATTCAAAACTTTGTAAAAGATCCCAATATATTTAAGGAAAGGGCAGTTAACCAACTTGTTAATCTATATTGCCCTACAATGTCTGATTACTGCTGGTATGAAGATAACTTTTGATAAAAAACAACATTAAGAGAAGATAGGTTTGTCGGATTCTAGAAATAAAGATACTTGGCAAGACTCCTAAAATTATTTTCAGAAAAGGTAAAGATAAACTTATAAAAGACATTATGGTAAACCAATACAATATGATACATTAACATATGGTCAAATACATAATATAGTAGTAGAAACATGAATACAAATTTGTACAGATTTTAAACTACAAAACAAACATAAAAGAAAATATGATAAATAAAAGAGAAATAGGTACTTTTTGCCAACAATATTGAATGGAACCTATTAGAGCGCCTAGCGCTAGAAAAAAGAAAATAATTAAAAAACAAAGTAAGGTAGAAATAAAACCTTATAGAACACCATACAATAAAAATAAACAAAACTATCAAACACAAGAAAATAAACCTACAAGAAAACCAAAATACATGAATCCCAAAAAGAAAGGTAATGTCTGCTGGAAGTGTGGAAGAGCATGCCATTATGCAAACAATTGTAAAATAATTAAGAAAATAAATCAAATAAAAGATGAAACATTAAAGGAAAACTTACTCAATATTTTAGTTAATTCATAAGAAGAAATAACTAATTTTGAAGAAGAATTTAGTAGTGAATTATAAATAAAACAAATAGAAGATAACACTTAAAGTGAAGAATCACAAGAACAAAGTGATGAAGATCATTGTTTAGGCTTAGGCCTATGTAACTGTGAAATTTGTAAAACAATAAATATGTTAACAAAATAACAAATTGGAACATTAATTTCTATAATTGATAAATTATAAGACTCTCCGTTAAAAGATGATTTTTTAACACAATTAAGTAATTTAGTTCAAAAAACTGAAGAAACACAAAAACAAATAGAACCTATTAATATAAAAGAATTTTATGAAATATTTAAAGGTTCAAGTCAACAAGAGACAATAAAAGACTTACAAGATGAAATTAAAAATCTTAAACCAGAAAAACAATCGTTAAAAGAAAATGATATTGTATTAGAATATAAATTATCAGAATTAGAAGGAAAATAAATTATTAGAAATCAAACTAATACTCTAATTACTCAAAAAGAGAATAAAGAGTCATTGTCTTTAAGCATTATTAATATTGAATTGTTTACTCCACCAAATGGCGCGGGAGGGGAGACACAAGCGGAGTGGGACTCACAGCGCAATATCCACCGGAGTACGTTTAACCAACTCAATCACTTGGTCAACGCACTCCTCGCACTCATTTGTAGTTTATTATTTTATTATTTTTTGTTCTTGGATAACTATTACATAAATGCATGAACATATACATTATTAGTTAAGTCAGGGACCAATACTATTACCAGTGATTGCACCTATAAACCATAAATTATAAACCATTAAATAAAGTATTAAAGTGGATTAGATATCCTTTACCAAATAAAATAGATCTAATAAAAAGAATACATAATGCAACAATATTTTTAAAATTTGACATGAAATCTGGTTATTGTCAAATACCCTTTCGAAACTAGATAAACCAAGAATTGGTCCCTACTTTAACTAATAATGTATTGTCAGATACCTGAATGATACCTGACTATTTGTTCTTTTGAGTTTTCTAAAACTTTTTGTTTTAATGAATAACTTAAAACACTCAATCTCCAAAAACTTATTAAAAAATATGAAAAAAATATAATAAAAGAAATGTGTGAAACAAATCTGACTATTTTTTGGCATAAGAAAAAATATATTCTCTCATTACCATACATAAATAATTTTGATGAAAAACAAATACTTACAAAAACTCGATCAATACAAATGAACCAACAATATTTGGAATAACATTCCGAGAAATAATAAATTTATTTGTAAAATAATACAAATGAACCAACAATATTCACAACAAAATTATTTTTAAATTTAATTGTTATTTGTATTTTTATTTTATTATACTTTATCTTTCAAAATATTAAAAAAATCTCTTTTAAACATAAAATATTTTTAAATCATATTAAATTTAATACAAATGAATGTGATATATAATATTTAATCATTTATATATTTTTAAAATATTATGTTATTCATTTACTTAATTTTGTTTTCAATATATTCGTAGACATTAAATTAATAAATTTTATAAAAAAATTAATTTTGATATAATGTGTGAATTGTTCTACTTAAAACTAATTTTTTATTTTAATTTTTGTTGTGTAATTTAATTTGTCTAAAAAAAATTATTTTTAAAAAATAACATGGTGAAATTTATATTTATAATTATATTAAAAGGTAAACAATTTCAATTATTTTTTATTGTTTTTATTAGTCAATAAGTTTTTATTGTAAAAAATTAACTGATTTTAAATATTTTACAATAATATAAGTAGTTAATGAAATTATTAACATTCTTTTGTATATTTATAAAGAAATCACTTTCGCACGTGTCTACTCTCTAATAATAATTTATAAAATAATTTCATTTGATATGACTTGAATTAGGTGAAAGAATGATAAAGATATTGAATATTTTATTGAATTTAAGACATTTTTTTAGGTTCTAATCCGATTTATCTTTAAACAATTTGAACAATATATGTTTATTTTATTTTATTCTATTGCATTTTACTTTTCTTCAAATGTAATGTATTCCAAATCTAATTTGGTTTCTTAAACACATTTTAGTTTCTTACATTGAAATTTTTTATCATTCTTAAATTTATTTTAATGTTGTTTATACAACAAAAGATAATGATTGTCAGTTTAATTTTTTATTCATAACTAACAGGTAAGAAACACAAGTTTAGGGATAGGGTTTGTGTTTTGTTTTATATAAATAATTAATCATGTATTCTTAAATTTTGAACAATGAAAGTCATTCGCTTTTCCAAGTTGTTAGTATTGTTTCCAGACAAAATATTGTTTTAATGACCGTTGATTTTCTTTAATATCAAAGGATGACTATTTCTCATATTACCAAGGCTGAAAAAATATGAGTTTTGTGTGATGTGTTGTTATTGTATATAATTTAACTTAGCTACTGAGAAGTTAATATCTTTGTATTTTTATCACCAAATTTATCTAAATATGTTTCTGTATAAGATAAAAGTGTGTTTGTATTAGACTTGCTAAAATAACATACTCTGACAAGAATAAGGGTTGATTTTACGAAACATGTACCAAATATGTAAAGAAACTCTCTAACCAAATGAGAAAAGTATATTATCGTGACAATTGTGCTAAGATGATTCGACCTAAAAAATAATATATATTGTTATATCTGACTACATGTAAACCAGGGATGTATTTAATTTTCGTCATGTTTTTTTATTGCAGTTGCAAAAATCATGCTTGTATTATTGATTTGATTATATTTGTTTTATGCTATTTGATTGTGTAACAATTCAATATTCTGGAGAATATGTTTTAGCTATATTTGAGTCTAATGGTGAGGTTTTATTTTATATTATTTAATTATAATTACCATTTGTTAGTAATATTTGGTCAAATAAAAACATTCAACGTATAAACTAAAATGATATACTTAACTCCAATTTTAATTTGATTTACTATTTTGATTTGTAGCCAAGTGATGGTAATTCGAGGTCTTTGATATTTGACTCATCGTTAAAAAATGATATAATGTTCAAGATTCAAATAACTAATTATAACATAAAAAAGAGTTGGGAAATTTATACTGTAAAAAAATGTTAAATAACATTAATTTGATTCAACAATTCAAACAATAATATGTCATAAACGTAAATCTTGTCTCTGCTTTTTATTTGATTACTTGAAGCATAAATACTAACAAATTAAAAAAAAAAATAACATCCTTAAGTATGGTTATTTTTGTGTTTGATTATTTACATAGAGGAAGGTGAAGAGAAAATTTTGGAGGATCAAATAAATTTGTTAAATATTGATTTGTCTCGAGTTGAAGACAGTGTGAATTTTTTAATTTAAAAACAAATTTAGAATATTAAATATCTTTCTCATTATTTGAATATTTATTTATACGAAATAAAACAAATATTTCATTAACTATAGACTTTAATCAATAAGGATGATTATTTGAAAATCACACAAAGTATTACACGCATAATATATATGAACTATGTGGATAAATTTAACTTCACATGTGCCTTTTAATGTTAGTCTAAAATTTTTAACAAATCAGTGATATTGACATTATTCCAGTCAATTAAAAATAATAGAAAAAGATTGTTTAAGATATAAATTTATCGTGATACTCAAATTATTCTAAACAATAAAGATCAGAAAAACAAGATTGGATTGGCAAAGATGCACATTGTACATACAAAATTGAAGGCGTTCCATGCATTCAAAAAATGGAAAATCAATATTGAAGATGTAGATGATTATAGCGAGACTCAGTACTCAATCATAAAAATTCTAAAGTTGGTAAAAAAAAGAAGAAAATAAGTGAATAAATATACATATATTAAGAATTAATATGTTTTATTTTATTTATTTTATCTACTAAATTACTTTCAAATGTTGAATAATTTTTTAAACGACATGATCGCAATTTTTTTAATATGCAGTGATTTATCTATGATATTAATTTACAATTAAGAATTATATTCTATATTTAGTCCCATTAATTTTCTTCACTTGTTAAAATATTTAATAATTATAAAAAATTGAAGATTTTCTAAATAAAAAGTTGTTCACGAGATATATATCTGCAAGCCATACTTATAAAACACAAGCGTATACAAGTGTTGTTTAAAAAATAAAAAAATAAACTAATATTATTTCTTATTTTTTATCATATTAAATGTTTCATAAACATTAATATTTACTACGAGTTAATATTTGTATTACATTGTTAGTATTGCTGTTTTTAAAATTTTATTACAATATCACATGTTATTAAATTATTATTTTTATATACCACTTGAAAAAAAAAACACGCTTGGTAGTTTAAAAATAAATACTCCTGTAATTTTAGTATACAATAATAATTTTAAATAAAGTTGTTTGTGATATTAAAAAATACTTCATTTTTGTTTATTTAACATAAACAAGGAATGAGATATTATTAATGAATCTTCAAACATTGTATATAATAAAGTCTTTCATAACTTAAAATAAGTATAGTATTATATATTTCATTGTGTATAATTTTAAGTTTTATAAAACAGTATAACGTTTTATATTTTTGTATTTGTTTTATTTTATTTGAAATTGTAGATGTTGAAAATATGCACGTTATAAGATAATTAGCATTAAAAAGTTGTATTACATGTACTCGTGATTTCCTTATTATTTTTGTTATTGTTTTTATTTTTTATAAAATTAGTATAAATGACTCTGACAATTTACTGTTTTGATTATTATTTCATATTTATTTCATCTATTAAATACAACGACATATTCTTAAATTATTTATATTGTATTTTTTGACTTAATTTACTTTTATGCACATTCATACTGATTTTTTTAAAAAAAATTTAAATTTAAATCTCT
>JAMLFT010009113.1:0-13023 GCA_026544285.1 Pachyrhizus erosus | reverse complement strand
GGGGGGGCGTGGGGGGTCGTGGGGGGTGGGGGGAGTACTGTACATAATAGTTCTATTTAGATTGAATAGAATTGTTTTCTGTAAAAAAAAAATGGTTGTCGTTTCTACTAAAAGGGAATCCCAAAATCTCAATTTATACAAGCCAGTGGACCTATGATTTGGGCACCCACACCTTGTATGTTTTGTGGACAAAAACTTGATGGAATTGAATAATTAAATAATGCATTGGATAGAGAAAGAACAGTGGACAATGACTAAGCAAAGGGTACAACAGCGAGACACCTGTGAGAGTCCACACATATACTTGCTTATCATAATTTTCTCTACCATAAACAATTAGGGAAAGCCACAAAATGAAACAAATTAAGTTGGTCCTCAAAGTAGCCAACTTGCCAAGTGCATGAACTTGGAGTAGTACATTCCAGTTCTGACCCATGTTGACGAGCCATTCTCTAACGGAGCAAGTTGGTGTAATCAATCATTAAGAACGATGTGAAAGACAAACAGATTCTAATAGCTAGAATGTTAGGTTATTCTTTAAATAAACACTCAACATAAGTCAATATGCAATTGTATAGTATTTTGGTCAAATTTTCCTTCCCTCTCTAATTTATTTGTCTTATTATACATTTTATTCAAATTTATATAAATACACGTTTAATAATTTGATTCAACAACGACGATATATTTTAATCTTCATTTTTCTATTTAAATTATAGTTTATTTTAAAACATTAAATCAACAATTAAAAGTACATCTCTCTTTCTTCCTTTTCTTTGTTTGTCTCCACAATTACCTAAGCAATAAGGTTAAAATGATGTGGCTTTCGAACAAAACCAAGTTTCAATGTGGATTTCTTGCTAACTTATTCTTCCATGCTCTAACACTAATAAAAGAAACTCCACTGTCGTTAGCCAAATAAAAAATAACATGTGAACTTTAAATTAAAGAAAAATATTAACAATAATTACATTAAATTACATCACCCTTATACGCACTTGTTTCACTCTTATGATTTATATACACTTGATATTCTCAACATGTAATGAATTTGAGTTGGTCATTGCTATAAATGTCAATTTTTCTTTTTTTTATATATAGTATAAGAGATTACCATAGTCTTTGAATGGATTTGAAGTCTAATTACTTTCTTGTTATGTTAGTAACATCTGTGATGTTCACTTCTAGTATGAAAATATAGTGGATTATACTTATTGTAATGTTTCTTTTAAATTGTATGTTATATTAATCTTACTATTAAAATAGAATTATAAATCTTGTTTTCACAAATGACATTTGTGATTGGTGTTTTTACAGTCTTACATGACTTCAAAAGTATAATCATAAGTCTAGCTTGCATAAATGTGTTTTTGGAGTAAAAAAATTGGTTTTTCAAAAGCCTCTGCTTCTAAAGCTTTGCATGCATAATCATTGTCCTCGACTTGTTTCAAATTGCAAAGAGTAATAATTTGAAAAAGGAACACATGCTATTTAGTATTTTAATTGATGATGATCATGACAAAAATGAAAAAGTTTGAATATATTTTCGTTAGCCTTCCTTACAAGATCATTAATAGGTTATTTTCTGTTCTAATAAAGATTGTGTGTGTTATGAAGGATGATGGTACAACTAAATAAAGCATATGAATTGAATTAGATAAATTCTTGCAAAAAGATATATTTAACATTTCCAACTTTAGAGTCATTATTAAGAAAAAAACCTTCAAAATAATTAAAAATATTTATTTATAAGGTATAAATTTTGAGTTATCTCCTCACATACGAATGTTCATCACTTTGGGTTAATCTAACTAGCTCGATAATCTAACTCAAATTAAATAAAATAAATTTAAAATTTTAGCTTAATTGGATCTAATTTGAATCAAACCAATCAAATTCGATAGGAATTGGTTCAAGTATCAAATTTGTAATTTACAAATTCAAAGAATCCAAATCAAACCAATAATGCAATTTTTTATTTTCTTAAAAATATTTTTATGTATTTGTTCATTTATCTAGAAGTTCAAGACAATATATTAATTGTTATCTTTTCAATTATATTCTCATCTCTACTTAATTCTTAAATAACTCGCACATTTATAATGAAAAAACATAAAAGTGAAGAACATTCTAAAAAACAAAAAAAAATAGACTTAAATATATTTTAATTTTATAATTACTTATTTTTAATTTTAGTCCTTAAATTTTTTAAAAAAAACATCATTGAATTTCCTTTTCTTTTTGTTAGTTCTTGTCATTTTAAATTGCTAATGTTGGTTGATGTTAATAAGTGTCACATTAGTAAGAGACTACGTCATGAAATATTAAATCATCAAAAAGTGTCATGTTAATAGGGATTAAAAATAAAAAAATTACTTACAAAGAGTAAAAAACATAATTTACAATAATTAACAGGAAAATGGTGACATATTTGAAAGATAATAAAATATTTAAAATTTAAATTAAATATTAATATAAAATAAATATTTAAATATGTAATATACCTATCAAAAACTTTAATATGAGATAAGTATTTAAAAGTGGAAAAGGCTAAGATTTAATAGCTAAACTTGAGTGTGTCTTAGAACATAATTACAAATGTTTATCTTGGTTTTTTTTCTTGTTATAAGCTAATTTTTAATGTTTGGTCCATCATATTTGAAGGTCTAACCTATTTTAAAGGATTTTACATAAATAACACTAGGACATCTTTCAAAAATTCATAGTCTTTAGTCATGATTACAACGACAAATAAAAGTTGTTTTGAAGGTTTGCCTTAACTTAAAAGTCTACTTATATGACCTAATCAATTTGAAAGTTATATGATGTTGACACCATGATTTTTTATTTCTTCAAATTTCTAATGTAAAGTTAATATCTCGTGTCACCCCTTACTCACTATACACATCATTATCTATGACTATCATCTAAAAAATCATAATTTCACGATTCTATTATCCTTTATCAAGTCATTTTGTCTTGAATAAATTTTACTTGTTTAAGATCAAAGATTGTTTATTACCTATATATGTTATTTTTTAAGCTTAATCATATTATTTTCAAAGCCTAACTTTATTTACTAGACAATCTATCAAGGGTTAAATATTCAAATATGACAAGTCACTTAAATAGGCTTTCAGGATAGTTAGACTAATAAGACCTTTAAACAAATTAGGCCAAACTTTAAAAATTAACTTGTAACATGTAAATAGATTATACTAAAATTTTGTAATTACGAACCATGTCAAACTCAACATTGGTTTGGCCTAACATGATATGTTTATACTTCTAGATAATTATTTTATAATATAATTTTTAAATGGAACTAATACATATTTAATAATTTATTTTATATTAATATTTAATGTAAGACTTAAATACCTTTTTAATCCTTATAAAAATGTCATATTTTTGTTTGTTTTTATAAGTTATATTTTTTTATTTAATCTACATAATATTTTTTATTTTTATTTTTTAAATGACATAACATTTTTGTTGACATGACATTTTTTAAATGACATAATATTTTTTATTAATGTGTCACTTGTCGATGTTATCCTTGATTAGTGTCAACAACTGTTAAACACATTAATAATTTTTTACAAGAAGGACTAATAGAAAAACAAAATCAAAAATAAATTAAAAAAATTAAAACAAAAAGTTTGATAAAATATAAGGATTACGAGTACATTTAAATCTAAAAGATACTATAAATAAAAATATTAATTATATTCTTTAACTTGTATTTTATTTTTTAAGTGAACAAATATAAAAAAAAAAGTAATATATAAAAGACTTTACAATGGATATTTATTACGTTTTTTAATTATAAAATTATTCTTATATTGGTTTGTTTCTTGTAATAAAAGATGTTTATATTCTTGAACTATGATAAACATATGACTCGTCGAATTAGATAAAATTATCGTATTTTTGTGCTCTTAATAAGATCTAGTGATTATTTTGTAATTTAGTTTTAATATAATTTTAAAGACAGTTTTAATTTTTTTTTTTATAATTTTTAAGATATGACTGTTCCAATTTATTTTTTCAGAAAGAAAATAAAGAAAGAAAGGAAGAAACATTAAGAAATAACTAATGTGATGTTACACAATAAGAATTAACTCGTTTTCTCTCATAATACATAAGATGCATTTCAACAAGAATTCAGCTTAAATCTTTCAAGTATGGATAAAATAAATCTTAAATCTTTCAAGTACAGTTAAATATTCAGTGTCTCCTTCCATTTAAAGAGTAAAAAAAAAAGGTAGCTCCATATACCTGGGTCATACTATAATATTATCTAGCATTTATTGAACAGACACCGCATCAAATTGTTTGTAAGCGATTAAATTATAAGCATGCTAACAACATGCAAAGATGCCATAATGTTAGATCAATGAAATACTTGACTCTTTGGGAGTCAAAATGTCCAAGTGCAATTGATGCATTCTGACTTCAATTCCCAGCCTTGCTTATAGCTGTAGTATTTTAATTTTCTTTATTTTAATTTGGTATATTAGTTGTCTTGGGGCTGATAAGATAAATAACTATTACTGTCCAATAAAATTAAAATAAATGTCCTAAGTTCGTATGTTTCGACACTGATTAGTACTCTCACTAAATATATTTATCTACTTATATATATATATATATACATATATAGTTGTCTTTGTACGTCATGCACAAAACCATGGAAAGCTTATTCAATACAAAAATGATTGTTATTAAACTAAACTGTATGCACTGTTTAGATTCTCATTAATAGTTAACTCGTTTTTTAAAATGAATTAGTTATGTCGGTCTAAGTTAAAAATAAACACTTGATTAAACTGTCAAAAAATTTTGCACATAAATATTTTTTTTCATCAAAATTCACAATTATATTAAAAGTTCTTTAGATATATATATATATATATATATATATAATATTACATTAATTTAATATTATACTTTATTTATATAGCAAGATTAATGTCATAAGTCTTTTAAAATATGTGGAATAAAAGCTATTTGACTATATTTTCATTATTATTTATTTTTTACAAAACTCAATATAAATATCAAATAAACAAAGTATCAAGATAAGATGAATCAATAAAAACCACATTCTATATCAAACTAAATAGTATAAGGTTATCAACTTTTACATCAATATAAACCGATTCTCCTCATTTTAAAAATTGCACGAAATAATTTTTAAGCTGGCATGAAAACTGTCTTTTCCAATAGCATCTAAATAAGATTTCATATATACTAACACTATCCTAGCAATCTTAGCTGCAACAGTTGCTTTTGAATTTCAACTTCCAAGTATAAAAGAATTGCATTTTTTTTACTAATAACATATTTGTCTATGTAATTATCAAGTTGTTTATAGAATTATTATAAACGAAATAAGTAGCTCAAAAGTTTATTTATTAATTATTGATTCGTGTTTCGTTGGACTAGATTTTGTGGTTTTTTCTTATATTGTCGTGTCGCTTTATTCTATGCATCTTACAATTTGTGACGCGTAAAAAGCAATCATTGATATATATTACGAAAATAACATTATCTGAAGCTTGTAATCTCCCAAATACTTTTTTTCCAAGCTTCTTTTTTCTCATTTTGAGGCAAAACAATCGAAACTTCAATTAGTGTGACACAAAGTAATTAAGAATTAATGTAATTATCTCATCTTACACCAAATTAAACACCATAACATATGAAGAAAACGTGATCTGAGAGATGATGAAGTCTGATTCTTTAAATAAATGGTTAGAAATATGAATTGACTTTTGTTTGTAGAGAAAATTTTATTGAGAAAGAACAATTCACATTAAAGTGTTTCTAGATTTTTCGAAAAAGATAAAAATTTAATGAACCACTGAAAATACTTTTTACAATTATACAAATAAAAAATAAACGTCATAATATAATAACTAGAAATTGAGTACAAAGTAAAGAGTTATGGTTTAATTTTTTATTATGAAAAATATTCATATTTAATAATTGATAAAGTCTTGTTTCAAACAGAATTATCTATAATAAAACATCATAATAAGACAAAAAAATTATTAGGTGTCATCACGGCATGCATGACAAAGAAATAATAAAGATCAACCGAATCTTTTATAAAAGAAACCGTATAAAACGCAACTAAGTTGCACGTATATACCATTTAAAAGAAGAAGAAGAAAGTGCATGCAGTACATATCATATTTTCCCATGTTATACACTTCCAACAAGTAATCCATTTTAGTGTGTGTGCGTGCGTGGCATAACAGTGTTAATCAGTCAAAAAAGTAGTGGCATATGCAGCCATGGATACGTCGAGGAGTAGTTTTTATTTGATTTGTAAAAAGATAACCGGGTTTGGCTTTGTTAACAAATTGAACTCTGTGGATGCCAGAAAATGAGAAAATTCAATTTATTATGTTTGGCCACCCTTTCCCTTTCTGTAGTTCTAACTTGGCTCCAGCTATCATTTTGTATCTTTTGTGTGTAAAAGTAAAATAGAAAAGAGATATTGATAGAGACATGCCACTTCCCACTAGCTAGTACTCCACTTAATTGTGACACTTGATGTAAATGGACATTCAGCTCAAGGGACAAGGATATGATGAAGAAGATGATGTAATTATCCCCAATCCCCTAGAAGCTTTGTTGGATTTCAGCCATTTGGCTCTAAATTGATATCCATCCATAATAATAATATATGTAACAAAAAAAAAAAAACAAATAAACACAAGTGCTTTACATGATCACTAGTGCAAGATTTTAGTCTCCTTTTTAACGAACAGTGTTGGGTAATAAATAATATTGACGTCCGTATATTTTGGTGGTAAAATTGACATCCTTCTCTTAATATTTTGCCTATCAAAATCAATTTTGTCAATTTAAAGATAAAACTAAAGACAATGAAACTTCAATTAAAGACAAGTTATTACTGTTATAGTATCAAACACTTATAAAAATGTATGGAGACAAGTACCTCCTTATTAGAGATGTAGGTCCATCCCCGGGGGGCAAAATTGATAGAGACCGATTGTTAATGCTAGAGAGGCATAGAGAAATGGATTTTGTCATATAGCTAGTTAGTACCAATTCAACTACACCAGTACACTCTAGAACTAAATCATTGACCAGGTGCAATTCAAAATCAACCAAATTTGACTGAATTCTTGATTCACTACCTCAATCTATAACTGGTCAATATCTTGGTGAGTGTATGCGCGTGTTTTTTCTTTTTTTTTTTTTTTTTTTTTTTTTTCCTTTTTGAGGGTGGAGTGGGGACTATATATTTTTAGTATAAGACTGGTATATAAAAATCGTAGACTTTGGTCATCATCTCTCATTAATGCTATTGTCGAATTGTCCAAGTTGTTATGTGCCTGAAACAACTTAATTAGCTGTAACCAATACCAAATCTGTGATAATTTCCTATGGGCCAAACAAAACCAGAAGTCGTGAGTTTGATGAGCCTGCGGAAAGGAAAACCACTCATAGGACTAAAACCGGGGGTCAAAGCCAGTTTATTGCAATTTGTATGCACTGTATTGTATCGAATCAGATAAGTTCAAATCCTCTTCTTTTAAATTATTTTTGTCTCCCTTAACTAAATAGGACTCATTTTGGCATCTTAGATCCTCATTTTCCTCCTCTTACTAAATGGATTCTATTGCGAAACATAAAATATGTGCATGCCCACTTTTTGGCATTTCAATAATACAAATGTAGTCAATGTTACCTTCTCTCTCTTGATATTATATAATTTTAAATTACATATTCTATGCGAATGAATTGGACAAAATGAAATGGGATGGGATATGGGAATGAAGACAAAAATTAACAAATTTAATTCTTTTCCATGACCCTACGCTGATATAATTCCATCGATTTGCAACTTTCCCGGGTGTAAACCACTTTTTAAATCAAAATGGAATTGGATCTTCTGCATCTTAACAGTATACTTCTCTCTACATGCATATTAGGAGAGAGAAAGAGACGCCAAAAAAATAATCTGCATTTGAAAAAATAAATTATACTACTGTTTTTTTTATTCTCACTTGATTAACATCACAATATGCATTTTTTTTTAACTAATCTAGATTCTTATCCTAATCAAAACCCTCATTTACTAGCTAGGTGTGTTTATCCGTAAGAGTAAGAGAGGGACATAAAACAGCCAAACAATTCTATTGTTTGTTAGCTTTCATAACAAATATCAAATCCAATGGTGGAAATATGAAATATTGGATTTTTGTACTTTTCATAGTTCACAAGAAATTTTTTTAGAATAAACCTTATGTATATACTATTTTATAAACAATATGTAATATTCACGGTTTCAGTTAAAAAAATATTTAATAATTAAATTATCGTTCAACAAAATTTTAACTATTTCTTGTAATAATTTATTCTTTCCCATAATCACACCATTAGGATTTAATATCAATTATATAATTTTCTTTTGATAATGCTAATATTAATATTAAAATACATTAAGAAATTTGATTGTAATATGAATTTATAACTTTTCTCTATCATTGTTAATCAATGTTTTAGGATATGACTAAAGAGTTAAAAGTTAAATTTTGAATTAAAAACATATTATTAATACATATTCTTATGTTGATTGTTAATGCATTCTTAACGTTATTTTTAATAAAAAAATATATTTACTGTTTCCTTCATTAAGATTCGTGAAGTTATTAAAATTTCTTTTTTTTTTTTTGAGAAAAATTTCCTTAAATAATGGGCATAACTTCATTTTTTATTTGATTTTTTATGGATCATTTGTTTCACAATTATATTTCTGGAAATAATACTCTAAAATTTTTTATGACTGAGAATATTTTTTCATAAAATATATTTAATAAATATTTATTATTTTTTAGATGTTTTTAAATTTATTTTAATTTAAAATAAAAATATTAAATAAATAAATAAATAAAAAGTTAAAATTTATTTTAAAAAATAATTTCTATTCCTATAAGAATAGAATATTCTTATCTTTTTTACATAAGAAAAAAATATAATATAAATTCTTGAAAATGAATTATATTTAGAAATAATTTTTTAAAACATGTAATAAATATAGAAATGTTAATTTCCTATGTTGACATTATAGAAAATGTAAATCTAATCAGTGAAATAAACACTCTTAGTTTTTTATAAAACTCATATCATTCAAATGAAACAAAATTACTTTCTTTATTTAGAAAAAAAAACAAAAAAAACGGAGCCTATCCGTAATAAGACTAGTAAATTATCATTTTGATTATGAAAAATTGAATTTATATCAATATAGTTTATTAAAAACAAATAACATCAATTTAATTATTTATTTCACAATATTCTACTACAGTTCTACTTATTGAAATGTAGACCAATGGTTGAAACTTGAAAGGACTTAAATCAAATCAAAGTCCAGATATTTCCTGTTTTTTTAATTTTGTTTATTTTTTATTGATATTTTCTTTTAGAAATTTGAACTTTAGTTCGTGAGAGACTAATATTTTTCAGCAGGCCTTTGTTACGAATTGAAGATAGTAAAATATATCCCTCGACGACGTAAACTAGTCGGGTCATGTTATCCCCCGTTTCATTATAAGATTACTGTATATAGAGCTAGTTTGGCCAGTTTTCATCTATTGGAAACTTAACTAATGTTAGATACAAGTGATGATACATCAATTGAGAGCTTGTGACCTAATTTTTGTGTTAGGTCTGGCTTTACCTATGTCTGTGTAAACAAATTAGTTATGTTATTTTTTAGAAGTTTATTTTACTAAAAAAAGGTAAATTTAAAATTATTTAAAAGTCTTTTAAATTTAATAAGTGTGTCTATTATTATTATTATTATTATTATTATTATTATTATTATTAAATTTTTCATCCTTATCATTTGAATTTTTTTTATTTTTTTTATCCTTGTAATTTTTTTAAAATTATCTTTACCAATTTTAAATTTGTCATTTTTAATCTTTGTCGTCAAATTTTGTTAAACAAATATTAAAATATTGATATTAGTATGTTAACATGTCATCAATTTATCAAAAAGATCAAAAGAAAAAAATGTATAATGACTAAAAATTGAAGGGACAAAAAATAAAAAACAAATTTTTATAAAAATAAAAAATAAAAAATAAATTTTTTTAAGACAAGAAATGTGAAAAATTAAATAGTCTAAAACAAAGTAACATATTTACAAATACGAAAATTAAACTTTAAAATATAGTGTATAAATTATATTACAAATTAATGTAAAATTAATAATTACATATTTTTTAAACTTTTATTTATTTTTTCTTTTTTGTTTAACTTTATAAAAATACGTACAAATTATATAAATAGTCTAAATTTTCTCATCCACTATATATATTATTCATTTCTTATCAAACACGCATATATCTTAAAAAATTAAAACACACATTTTAGACACAACTAACATAAACATATTTTGTGATAAATAAATGATAAATTGATTATCTATATGTATGTAATTAAGTTAATAGTGTCTAAAGTGTGTATTTTTATTTTATATTGTATATAATAAATGAAAAGTTAGGAGTGTTTATATAATATTTAGGTGGTTTTATAGTGTTAAACAAAAAAGAAAAATAAATAAAGATTTAAAAAATATCTAATTATTTCTTATTTCTTATTTTTTATTAATTGTAATTAAATTTATAGATTATATTTTAAGACTTAATTTTTTTGTGTTTATAAATATATTACTTTGTTTTAGTATATTTAATTATTTTTATTTTTCATTCTTGTAAAAAAAAATTATAAAATTTTATTTTTTCTTTCTATAAATTTTTTTTTTCATTTTTAGTTCTTATAAAAAAATTTAATTTTTCTGATAAACTAATGATCTAACATTTTTTTTATATCATATTATATTAACATTAATATTTTAACAAATTTTGATAATAGGAATTAAAAATAAAAATTTTAAAATTTACAATGACAATTTTTAAAAATTACAAAAATAAAAATAAAAAGCATCAAATTACATAAACAAAAAACTTAATTAAACTTTATTATTATAACAACCATAATAAGGTTATTTTTTGTTCTTTTTTACCATGTTGTCTCTAAAATTCATAATTTGTAATATATGTATATTTTTTACATATTTTATTGTCAATTATGTTTATGTATTTTATAATAATCTTAATTATTAATTTTTTTATTTAATAATTATAACTTTATACTTTACTTTTGTGTATTATGCACTTTAAATCCATATTTAAATATTGCATTACAAATTTATTCGTTAAATATATAAATTTATAAATCAAATACAAAACTACATTATATCTTAAAAAAGATTATATCAAATTAATAAATCAACTTTAAACTTAAAGATTTAAAAAATAAATCAAATTCGTTCAACATAAAATCAATTTTACTTAACTTAATTCATTTTTGTAAACTTAAACTTAATTTGTGATTGTAATTATATTGAGTTTTGATTTGGTCACATGATCCACTCCTTATTACATAAAACATATATATTTTTTAAAATTGTCTCTTATACACACAATTCAACATTTTTTAACATGATTTTTTAATAATTATTAAAAAAATTATATACTATTAATCAAAAATTAATATTGATCACATAAAGTTAATGTTAATAATTATTTTAGTAACAACAAACAAATGATCTCAAATATTGTTACTATCATAATTGACTCTAATTTGTATATGTTGATCAAAATCAATCAACCCTAAAATCATTGTTAATAAGAGTCTACACTATTTTTTTTTCTTTGTTCTAATTTTACATCAAACTTAAAATAGGATTCATCATGCCTTCAAACATTATTAAACCTTCAACATTCTTAAACATTTGTTCTATTCCATCATTTATTATCCAGCATCGAGCCTTCCATACATGTCCAAACTGTGGTGGTCAATCTTTATCAGTTCATGACCATTGATTCTAGAAAAGACCACCATGAGACACCACTTGTGAAATCGATCTTTATTTCTTCTTTTTTTTTTCACTTCCTCCATTACTAAGCTTTTGGAAAAAAAAATGTTAATCTTCATTAATTATATATCTCCATTTCATTTATTTTTTTTCAAAATCTTAGAAATGAAAGAAATAGAAATAATGTTGACTATGCAAAGCCACAATGTCCCTAATAAAAAAATCAGCCATCAAACTTCAACAAATACAACACAAATAAAAAAACATCAAAACAGAATAAGAGAAAAAATAAAAGTTGAAGTAAACAAAATCACACAACCACTACTTTTAATCAAAGACCAAAGGTAAAAATCAAGGAAAAATAAACCAAAACGAAATAAAGGAGAAAAGTAAATATTAAAACTAGACAATTAAACAAAAAGAGGGACAAACATCGTCAATCGTTGTGAATTGTCATGAGTTGTTAACAAAGGTGAATTCTTATTGTCACTCCTCTCCTCTCCTCTTTTCTTTTCTTTTTCTTTTATAAGAAAGTGTTTGTTTTGATCTTTCAAAACAATAAATAAATAAATAAATAATAAGTTTATTCAGTATAATTATGTACTTGCACAATATTGTCTAAATTTATTATTTCAACATATTTGTGATGTTAAATGGTTTCAAAGGATGAATTGGTTAATTCCAATAAGATTTTACGGTAAAGCACAAATCCAATAAACTTATTAAAGAGAGGATCCCGTTGGTATGCATCTAATAGGAATTAAACCTATGAGAATTTGTCCATAACAAGTTAAGCACTTTAATTGTTTATTTACGAATGCTTATCATGCGGGAATGCTTTTACATGATGAATAATCAAATTCCAAATTGAAGTAAAATCTTTCAAATAAATCAATGCAATTTAGAAGGACTTTATGAAAGAACATCAATTCAACTCTTAGATTTTTTTTAAGATGATTTTTGTAACGACTAAAATTTTAACACGCATTTTATTTAAATATTAAAACTGTTCAGAACATAATAAACACACTTAACGATTACATCTCGAATTTAAATTTTAGTCATACAACATAACTTAGAAATAATACATA
>JAMLFT010009112.1:0-13023 GCA_026544285.1 Pachyrhizus erosus | reverse complement strand
ACATTCACCCACATACTATGATAAAAAGTAAACTTTGAAATTAATATTATATATGGATTTGGGATGTTACAGTTTTGGTTTGACCAAATAGATCAATATGTAACAACTTTAGAGGTTTAGAAGTAGAAACAAAATTTTTGCTTTGAAAAAAGTTTTAATTTGTTTTCCTTTTTAACATGCCTTACATAGATTATCACATTGTAATAACAAGTTTGCAAAACCTCTTACGAGGTTGTGTTTGTTCAGCTTGGAGATTAATCCTCAGCTTACATGTCCAAGCTTTTTGTACCATATCCAATTTTCATCCTTAATAGACATTAGGCATTATACACTTTGATCTTTCAATTCTCTCAATTTAATCTTGTAAATATTATTCCTTATCTAACTAGTAAACAAGGAAGTCGCATCCTTATTTTTTACTATATAGAGATCCTTGTTGAAGGAGACATCATGTTCACTGTCACACAATTGGCTTATGCTTATTAGATTATGTTTTAACCCTTTAATTAGGAAAAAAATTTCAATAGAATTGAAGGAGGACATACCTACCTTACCTACTCCTATTATCTTTCCTTTTTTATTCCCTCTAAAAGTGATTGTTCTACCATTCCTTGGCTTCTAGTTGGGGAACATACATTTTTCTCCTATCATGTGTTGCGAGCACCTATTATGCAGGTACTATGATGAGATTTTTTTTTGTTAAGCAAATTTGAAACAAAAATAATCTTACATTTAGGTATCCAAATGGACTCGGGTCCTTTTTTGTTAGATTTAAAGGCTTTGGACACACCTCTTTTAAGCAGGTGCCTACACTTTGACGTCATATATCCAAGTTTTCCACAAAAGTAACATACAAGAGTATGCTTATTGTGAACATATTTCTTACCCGTATAACCATGATTTAATCTATCAGAAGGATGTTTGACATGTTTAAGAATCTTAGATAAATTCTCATACCCTTTGATAAACTTGGATAGATTCTCCTTCAAGCCAATTACTTTAGCTTGAAGTTTTTCAACTTCTTCTAAGAGTTAATTTCAAGAGGAACATTCCTCAAGTTTGACACTTTCTTCTTCCATGGACTTAATTTTAAAAATAGGAGCATTAGTTTCAAACTTCAAGCTCTTATGCTCTTTTCATAGTTTAGGAAACCTTTTCTTTAACTCTTTGTAAGCCTTGGAAAGTAAGGACAAATTGGAAAGAAATTCATAATCAACTTCTCTTAAAAAATCAAAGTTAGAGAAGTCTACTTTATCATCTTCTTCTTATTCTACTTTAGATGTTTCTAGGGAGATGTCTACCATAAGACATAGATTGGCTTCCTTGTCTCCTTCATCATCAAATGAATCCTCATCCAAATCTTCTTTAGTGGCTATGAAGCCTTTCTTTTTCTTTTTCTTTTTGAAGACATATATCTTCTTCTTCTTTTCTTCCTCCATGGTTAGTTAAGGACATTGATATTTGAAATGACCAAGTTTCTTAAACTCATAGCGTACTATGAATGTCTTGCCTTTTGTCTTCTTGGGGAACTTATTAGAATAGTTTCTCCAACGAGATCCTTCCTTCTTCCACATGGGATGGATCTTTCTAGAGATAAAAGTGATCTCATGATCTACAAAGTCCTCTCCATCACTTGGTTCACTAGCGGAATCATTCACCATTATAGCTTTGGAACACGAAGGAGACATCTTTTTCGGCATTCTAAAAGTAGTGACTTGTGGGTTCCATCACTTACATAGACATTTGAGAATCTTAACCACACGATCAAAGTTCTCATAAAGTTTCCATATTGAACAACTCATATTCTCTTACGAGAAGTTTGAGTTTGTTTCTCTTGACAATATATGTTCCTTCATAAGTGATAGTAAGAGTGTACCAAATTTGTTTGACATTCTTGGAGCTGTGTATTTTTTAGTACTCTTTTTTTAAAAGAGCACACAACATAAAGTTTTTGGCCCTTGAGTTTAGTAGAAATTTGGTCTTTCCTTTTTGAACCATCGACTCTTAGGGATTTCATTGAGATTCTCATCATAAAGAATGTAGTCCCATGTATCCATCATATCCATCATGTTAATATGACATGATTCCAAATAAGGAATCATCCTATGTTTTTAGTAGTCATACTTGACTTCTTTAAACATATGAGGTTTGTTGATGACATACCCTTCATTTTTCATCCCCAAGATCTGTCCCATGCAATGTTAGATGCTTAACCCCTAAAGGTCAAACTCTAATACAATTGAAGAGTTAGAAAACACATTATAATGAGAAATTAAATAATGTGTGTGATTTTGACAATTTTTTTTTTCAAAAACTAGATAAATGGTTCTAATAAACAGTTTGAAAGCTTTGGTTATTCAAGATCATAAGAAAAATAAAGATAGATAAAAACATATGTTTAATAATAGTTCACTTAAACTCTAAGCTACATACAGTTCTCCCACAACCGCAAAGAGGTTATATTAATCAAAACAAGGTTACAACAAGTATCAAATACGCCATTTTTGGTTTTCTTATAAGTATTCTCAAGACCACTTCTGATTTATTCACCTAAGTATTCTTTACTGTCATTTTTTGTTACAAACTTAATTTGCCAAGATTGAGTATCCAAGTATTCTTTTAATCCATAAGTAACTCCTAGATTTCTCAAGGTTCTTTACAAAGAAAGAAACAACTCACAATGTAAGGATATAGAAGTTGGATATGGTTACAAGGTAACTTAGCACAACTAAGGATTACAGTTTAGAGCAGGTAATCTTAAGAAAAGATTTTATAGAGTGTTTGGACGTATAGAATTAGAGCAAAAGTTCATGCTTTCATATTATGCATTAGTTGTCTCAGTCTTCATAACTTTAGGTATATATAGGTTTGGAGGTTGAAGTATTTGTTGAGATTGAACGTATTTCTCTTTTTTCCATTCTAAATGTACATTAAATGCATGAGCTCTCATATACATCTTCTTCATAGATGTTTAAGATTGTGTTAGAGAAGAGAAAATATCATTTCTTTCCTCTTATTTCTTGACAAAGTTTTGGGAGTATAACTTTTCTTTTGAACATTCCTACTCTTGTCTTTTCTCTTTGCATATTTCAAAGTTCAAGAGTCCTTTGGTCTAGAAGTCTACTTATCTTCATATGTTTTTTGTTTTTCATTAAATACTTATTCAAAATTCAAATGTTAAAAGCAATAAAAAGGATGCAACTTATGAGATATGAGCACGAATATCTTAGACATTCGAAAGAGTGAAAGAGAAAGAACTAAGATTTGAACAAGCTTTAATTATGGTGTTTGCAGAAAACATTTTATTTTATTTATTCATCTATGATGATAAAATATGTTGAACGTATAACTCATGTATGAGAAACACCTTTGAACGTATTTCTTAGAAAGCACTTTGGACGAATTATTTTAGTAAAAACTTTGGACATATCCAATTTATTAACTTTGGACGCTTAATTCATTTTAGTCCATTTTTATGCATCTAAGTTTGAGATACTACCTTAATTGTTCCTTTAGACGTTTTTCCTATTATTAAACTCAACACACAATATTAGTTATATCAAATTATAATATTTTTATGATAATTAAAATCATAGATTTTTTTAAGGGTCAAACATCACCTATGTCTTTGGTTCTAACAAAATAAATGGTGGGGATGGTGAGTAACTCTTTAGAGTTACTCTAGGAATCATTTGATCCCCCCCTCCCCACACTCACATAAATTAAGCACACATACATATAAATTAAGCAAGTCACAAACCTAAATTCTAGATTTATTAACAAACTACCTATTGTGCTATTCATAAACCAAGTCCATTGAGAAAAATCTAAATCACACATCGATTATAAATAGTGTCAACATAAAATATATAAGTGGAAGTCTCTAAACCATTTTTCTTGTCTTGTGTAAACGAGACACTTATAAATGATTCATGTATGTAATTTAAAAAAAATGAAGAAGAATTAGTGTGTGCAATTTTTCCATATTATTACTTTTGTTAGAATATATAATGACCTACTAGGAGAGCTATAAAGTTGGCTTGGTGGTTGAAGGAGAGAAGGAAAAATTGCAAGTTCAAATCTCTTCCACTAACAAAAATTAACTAGTTAATAATTAACATTTGTCAATTCAATATATATTATAATAAAATATAAATATTTGAATATTTATTTTTTGTTATAATATATATTGAATTGACAAATGTTAATTATTAACTTATTTAAATATTTATATTTTATTATAATATATATGTTGAATTAGCAAATGCTAATTATTAATTTATTTAAATATTTATATTTTATTATAATATATATATTAAATTAGTAAATATGAATTATTAACTTGTTTGAATATTTATATTTTATTATAATATATACATTGAATTGGCAAATGTTAATTATTAACTTGTTAATTTTTGTTAATAAAAAATATTTGAACTTGTAACCTCTCCTTCTCTTCAACCACCAACTCAATTTTATAGTTTCCCTAATAAGTCATTATATATTCTAACAAAAGTAATAATATGGAAGAATTGCACACACTGCTTCTTCTTCTTCATTTTTTTAAATTACATACATGAATTAATGACTTACCAAAATTTCTTTACAAATATTCACTCCTACACTCCGCTGCACAAAGCCACCAAAAGAGCAACACCACCTCCATCCATGAAAGAGTTTGACTTGCGGGAGCAATTCGAAAGAGCCATTTATAATGTGAATAATGTCTATGTGTTTTTTAAGGCTTGCTGTCGCAAAAAATAAAATAAAATTTAACATGTTATTTTAAAATAGTGAATATATATACTTTTTTTCTCCATTTGTATTTTTTTTATCATTTATACTTAAATTCATTTCACACAATTTAGTGGTGTGAGGTGAATGTGTAGTGTCCATGTCTACGAATGTCCATTATGTGCATGCTTCGTTGCTAGTCGAAACTATGACAAGAACTACTGGTTTCAATGGACATTGTCAAAGACAATTGGATAAGACTAAATACCAATCTTTATTTATTTATTTTTATCAATTAAAAATAAAAATGTAAGGGAGGGGGAGGATGGTGTCTTGCGGGTTTAAAATGTGCAATTAATCTCTTTATTCGTTTTTGTTATGGACTTTTGAAAATCTTATGGTGCTGTTGTCCTATGGATTTGTGCAAGGAATTAGCCTAATGTCAAACCCATTTGGCTCACCTCCATGCAATATCAGACGATTTAGTAGATTTCCTTTCAAATTTTTTATGAGCTAAGATTTGATTGCACATGTCATGAGATTTCTTCTATTATAGTTCTGTTGTTCCTTTCTCGTAATTCAAGTGGTGGAGAATATGAATGGGTAGATATTTATTATAACACTTTTGATGCTTAAGTTAGTAGAGTTTTGAGTAGAGTAATAACAAAATATAAATGTGCATATTTAACTTAAATGAAATTATTTTATTTATATTTTGGATGTGAGTCTTAGAAATTAAGACAGTACGTGAGGCAATCTCTATGATCACCCCACATTATCGGAGAGATGTAGTGAGACCTTGGCAAGAGGTGACAAAATATTTTGAAATCCCAACGATGTTGATGTGATCCAAGACGAGTGTTTGAATTTGGTTTAATTGTCTAACTTGGTACAATATGGGATGGGATGTTAAGGGAGTTTTTTTTCTTAAATAATCTCCTAATTTGTATAAAATATAATTTTTTTTATTTTAGTTCTTTAAAAAAAGTTAAATTTAATTCTTTAAAAAGCTAAATTTAATTCTTTAAAAAATTATTTTTAATTTTTAATTTTTTGTTATATCATCAAGAATTTTGACATGATATATATAATTTTTTTGATAAATTGTATTTTAAATTTTTTCATCAACTAATTTAAAATAATAAATTGTTTGAGGATTTAAAAATATAGTTTTACAAATTTTACATAAATGTCATGTCATTTTTTTTTATGACATTGTACATTGATGAACTGTTAATGTAATTTTTATATTATCATGTAACTCTGTTATTTGATAGTAGAAATTAAAATATTTTTTTTTTAATTTTTAAAAGATTCTAATAAAAAAAGTATAAATAGAGTTTAGTTTTTAAAATTATTTTTTACATTTGAGAAACTAATTTTTTAAATAAAAAGAAGGTGCAAAGGAAAAGAACAAAGAAGTACAAATAGAGTTTCCCTCGTGTTAAATTAGTTTGGTCCTAGACCTTTGATTAAGTCCCGACAGGTCGTGTCTAAAAATTATGAGACACCTAATATTAAAAATTTACTTTTAAATCTTAATTTAATATTGTTTGTTTGTTTTTATTTTTATTTTTTAACTACAAAAGTATTTAAAAGTTTAATAATTAAATATTTATAATATTTCATTATTAATATATAAAATGGCAAGTTCATGCATTTTATTCTTTTACATATTATATAAATTTTTATTAATTTTATTTTTTTCAATTTATCATTATGTAAAGTTTTCAATTTTTAGAATTCAAATAAAAAATTGAAATTGAATTCATATTTTAAAATTTATTCAAATTGACTTCCATCTAAAGATACTAAATTAATATAATACGAATACAAAATGATTGGTACAAATAGAATCTTTAATTAAATGCATGATTTTATCATCAACATTTGTAGCAAAATATCTTATATATATAAATATATAAATATTAATTTTACTAACATGTTTTAGGGAGAGGAGAGGTAGTGTCCAAAATAATTGTAAGATATTTTTCTTAACTTCTTTAAATAAATAATAAAATTACATTCAAATGATTTATTGTATATCTATATATTAAGATTTGTAGTCTTATTATTAAAAAGAATAATAAATAATATATAATATCATAATAAAATTTATCACCTAATAATAAATAATTTATTAAGAAAAGGTAAAAGAAAATTGAGACCCTAAAAATTGGTGACCATTGCTTCAATGGCCTAGTTATATGTAAAAAAACACACAAAAAAGGTTACCGTAAAAATAACATTTCTTTATAAAACAAATGTTTTACATATAATTATTACATGATTATTATACAAAAAACATTTCTCATTATTCAGCGTAATTTTTTATACATCTATCTGCAAGATTTTTTTTCATACATAGCCTTCAGCAAGCAATACATTTGGAAATTCCTTTCACTTAATGCTGAGTTTCTATGGTTTGCCTCGAGAGTCTTAGTGAGGCTAGAGACAGAGCATAACTTTCTAAAAGAAAAAGCAAAAAAGAATAAGGATAAATGCCACCCGTAGTTATTCAATAAATACACGAAGCAGTTAAAATCGATAAAATTTTTAAATTTTTTTTCAATCAATTTTTGATTAAAGTAATCTCACACATTCTTGTACGTTCATAATCAAATCCACATTGTAGACAAGCTTAGTGGTTTTCTAATAGCTATTAACGTTGATCTCACATTCACTTCATTGCAATGCTGTCCCCAGAAGTCAAAAAATAAAACAGAATAATGCATTCCCTTTCGCTAGCTAGGAACAGTAACAACCAAACAAAAGTTACGACTAATTTTATAACATCCCCAATAAGCATATCCTTCCGAATTGATCAACACAAGAAAAATATCCTCAAAAACAAATCCAATTTTTCTCGTTCACATCCACCTAAGCCTAGTGCTAAACGCCCCCATTGCTAAAACACTCTCCAACATGAATCAACACTCGTATATAAGGAACCATAAGCAAGAACAAAAAAAGGGCAACTCCAACTGTGAGGGAGTAGCTAAATAACTTAAGTTAACGTAAACGTAAAGGTTATTCACAATGGCATTGGAAGTGTTAGAAGCACTGGATTCAGCGCGCACGCAATGGTACCATGTTACAGCCATAGTGATAGCAGGCATGGGGTTCTTCACCGATGCCTACGACCTCTTTTGTATCTCAACCGTTTCAAAACTTTTGGGTCGTTTATACTATTTTGATCCCAGCTCCGACAAGCCCGGTAAGCTCCCGACTAGCGTGAACAACTTCGTAGTTGGGGTCGCCCTCGTCGGGACCCTTTCTGGCCAGCTTGTCTTCGGCTGGCTCGGAGACCAGCTGGGCCGTAAAAAGGTGTATGGAATCACTCTCATCCTGATGGTGGTCTGCGCCATCGGCTCCGCTCTCTCCTTCGGTGCGACTGCTAAATCCGTCATCGGAACCCTCTGCTTCTTCCGTTTCTGGCTTGGCTTTGGCATCGGCGGCGACTACCCGCTCTCGGCCACCATAATGTCGGAGTACGCCAACAAAAGGACACGTGGCGCGTTCATAGCTGCTGTGTTCGCAATGCAGGGCGTTGGAATAATTTTCGCAGGGTTGGTTTCCATGACACTCTCTGCCATCTTCAAATACTACTACCCTGCTCCTTCTTACAAGATGAGCAGTGTGATGTCGACGCAACCCGAGAGTGATTTTTTGTGGCGGTTGGTTCTGATGATTGGCGCCATTCCAGCGATGTTAACTTACTACTGGCGAATGAAGATGCCTGAAACAGGACGTTACACTGCCATCATCGAAGGGAACGCGAAACAAGCTGCTGCTGATATGGCCAAAGTGTTGGACATTGAGATCCAAGCGGAGCAGGATAAGTTATCTGAGTTCAACGCAGCTAATAGTTACCCTCTTTGGTCGAACGAGTTCTTTAATAGGCACGGGCGTCATTTGATTGGAACCATGAGCTCGTGGTTTTTGCTTGACATTGCTTTCTACAGCCAAAACCTAACTCAGAAGGATATTTTTCCTGCTATTGGATTGATAGATAGTGCGAAAGACATGGACGCTATCAAAGAAGTGTTCGAGACGTCACGTGCCATGTTCGTGATCGCGTTGCTCGGGACTTTCCCTGGTTACTGGTTCACGGTTTTCTTCATTGAGAAGATTGGACGGTACAAGATCCAACTCGTTGGGTTCTTCATGATGTCCTTCTTCATGTTTATCATTGGGATCAAGTATGATTACCTCAAGAACGAGGGAAAAGGGTTCTTCGCTCTTTTGTATGGGTTGACGTTTTTCTTTGCCAATTTCGGACCCAACAGTACTACCTTTGTGTTGCCTGCGGAGCTGTTTCCGACGCGCGTGAGGAGCACGTGCCACGCCCTTAGTGCTGCGGCGGGGAAGGCCGGGGCGTTGGTGGGGGCGTTTGGGATTCAGAGTTTGACTGTGGGTGGTGAGTTGTATAAGATTCGGAAGGCCATGATTATTCTGGCGGTGACCAACTTGTTAGGTTTTTTCTGTTCTTTCTTGGTGACTGAGACTAAGGGACGATCGTTGGAAGAGATTTCTGGCGAGGATGGGAGAGAGAGTGAGCTCACGCCAACGCCGGTTAATAGGGCTCGGGAATCAAGGACTGAGACCATGTGAACCATTGATTCCTTGAATTCAATTGCCTCATAGTTTATTATTATTATGATATAATAAAAACATTTGTAATAATAGTGTGGCCACCAAAATTTATGGTTTTTGGTGCCCCATGGTATATAGGTAGATGTTATGTTACGTTCTACAAATAAAAAGTGTGGCTTGGTGTTTGTGAGATCGATGCAGACACAAGGACACGACATATACATCTGTATGTAAAAAGTGAAGGTGATGTTTTCTGTGTCCCCTTCCTTCCCTAGAAAAAATCCCCTTTCTTGTCATGTTTTGGTGATAATGAATTCATGTATTTTATTAAAATGTTTGTATTCGTTCTACAACTTCATAGAACAAGAAAAAGAAAGATAAATTTTAAGTTTAATGATTATGTAATAATAATATATATTATTTAATTATAAATTATTATTAATATAATTTTTGTGATAGTTATTATAAAAATTAATAAATTTATTATACATAAATCATAATTACAGGATAACATAAAATTATTTTATATTATACATAATATTTTCTTTCTCTCTTTATTTTAGATGTGATGCGTTAAGCATGCAACGTAAAATTGAATTTCATGGCAAGTATAAGATTAAGGTGGCTTTTTTATTTTTATTTTTACAGAAAGATTAAGGTGGTTACACAAATATATTTTAAATTTGGATAATTTATAACTGGATATATTGTTATGTATTAGGTCGAGTGCCAATTTATATCTAACTCTTAATGAACCTTAATATTCCAAGGTATTGTAAGAGATAAGGATGGGAGTAGCATTCTTATAATGCCAAGCCAAAGTAGTGTATAATTTCATAATAAGGGCCTATTGGAGCTTGAGTTAGGGAGATCTAACTCTTATATATAGTCACCAAAATCATTTTGAGAGGTACACATTTATATAGCCTCAGTTTGGTGATAATGATGCTGACTTAAGCATTGAAAAGTTTTTGCAAGTTCACCACTATTTTGCTCCATTATTGCAATCATCAAGGGGCCTTAGCCAAAACACAGAAGTTTGAATAGTCCTCAAACATTCCAACCAAGTTCACAACTAGTCTGAGCAAGATAGTAATCTATTCCAGATTCGTCATCTCAACCTTAATTATCAGATAGAACATTGGTGATATGGTATGTGGGAATTCAAGTAATATAATTCCCGTCCACAATTGTTGCTTCCAAGCAAACAATTCGACCTGATCCTACACTTAAAGGACATGTGCATTATGTTAATTCACCTAACAATTGGTAACAACCAAAATAGGAGGAGATTTAGAAGCCTTCTACCTGTTATAGCAAGTTAATGAAAATTATAGGGGAAATAGAGCAGTAGGACTGTAGAAGATATAAGGGATGAAACGTTGTACTATCTCTAAGAGGAAATTGAAGAGTTATGTAAGATTTAAAAAGAAAACAAAGTAGACACTAACTACAAGTCAAATCCGGCCAAAATGATGATAAATTATTATATAGATGTGTTTATAATTCTGATAATTTTAATATAATTTGTATTTAAATTTTTAAATTTAAAAATAATTAATTAATAATACTTAATTATATATCATATAAAAATTAATTAAAATTATAAATTAAGTGGTAGTTGAGAATCACATATTTTTTTTAAATGACACACTTCATTTTAGTCTTGTGATTGATAGCCAACATATGTCGAAACTCCAAATTGAGGTACAAAAAGAGAGTAATTCATATCATATACAGGCATCTGAATTTGGATCAACACTATTTCAGCACCTGTTTGTGTAACACGTTACATCAATCAATTTAATAAATATATATCGATCTTCCATGCTAATGGGGTAATACTCAAGAGAAAGAAAAAAAAAACCTTGGTAAGCACCTTGATGCTTTCTTGAATAAAATGTTGTTCATAGAGGAGCTCTAAATGCAATAATAGTATGTCAGACATTTTGTAAAACACTAAAAGAATTAGTTGGTTCTGGTTTCTACCACCAAAATTGGTTAAAGTACTAATAATGGTTTACGTTTTATTTTTATATCAACTTTATCAGGATATGATTTTATTCTCTAAAAAAATTTATTCAGTCTTAATCTCTCAAAAACAAAACCATTTTTATTTTTAATTCCTCCCATTAACTTAGGTTATTAAACTTACTTATTAATTAGTTATTATTTTTACATAATTTCTATTATTATTTTATAATTATACTAGATTTTTTCTACAAAATTTATTTTAACTAACTTATAATTTATTGATTAACTATAACTCAAAAGTCTATCATTAATTTACTGTACTTCTCTTATCTCTGGCTATGTTTTGATATTTCACGATATATGGGATCTCTTATCAAAAGACTAGTAACCCAACCTCTTTGTTCATATTTAACCTTTTCTTTTGATTTTTGCTATTTTATTTTATCTAGTCACCAAAAATTATAATTCAAAATGATATCAGCTATTAAGGATGGTTGAAAAGTTTAATTAATTTGATTATCTTGTTTTATTATCATATTTATTTTAGTATAATAAATAAAAAATATATAATCAATTATTTATCATTACATTTAGAAAAAATGAAAAGATAAACAGTGCGGTTATTTGTAATAACAAAATTAAGTTCTTTTAATATAACAATTTTATAGTTTTAAAATATAATAATAAACGAATGATGCAAACACATTTTTCTCCTTGCACAAAATGTGTGTGAATTGTATGAATTGTTTGATGATAGTGAACAATTTAGGAAGGAAACACATTTTCCTCACACAAAATGATGCAAACAATGAGTGTGTTATGTTTACTACGTTGGAATTATAAAGCTTCTTGGAAAACATGCATGTGGATTATAGTGAAGACAATGAGGTGAGTGTGACTCAAGTTGAGATTTCGATGTAAAAAGATATTTAAGTTCATGGATAAGGTTAGCAAGTGAAATAGTGATGGAAATGGGATATCCTGGTTTTGTGTTGAAGAGTGAAGGTTGGACCCTATGCTCGTGATGATTCTAACCTCCGCCAAGTACAGTGACAAAGGGACCCTAGAGAGACTTGAATTTGGGACAATTAGCGAGAAATGTCATGTGTTGTTAGTCTTGCTATTTCTTGAGGATTTGACATTGAATTTATGATCATGTTTCCATAGTGTCGATTTGGCAATCTCGACAAATGCGAAATATAACTAAGTTTGGTGAAAGTCCTGTCATCATACCATACACAATCGTTAACTAAACTACAAATAACCTAAGACCATTGAGATGAGGGGAAATCCAATAATAGTGTAACATGTTGTTTAAAATTTAAATAATTTTAGAAATTATAATTTAGAGATATTTTAATTCTTGTGAAATTTAGAATTATAGGAAGAAATATTATTTAAAATTTTATTTAAAAAAGAATTTATAATTAGTTAAAAATTATAATTCATAAGTAAAATTAAATTTTTAATGAAAATTATAAAATACAGATTTAAAAACTATAAATAGTCAAGATTAATGATTTATAAATAGTTAAAATAGATTAGACTAAATTAAATATATAAATAAACTAATTTTTAAGGTAGAAATTAAAAGAAATAGATTTAGAAATTTCTAAATAAATATGAAGCATAAGAGAAGGAGTACGAATTAAAATAAAAGAATAAAACAACAATCTGGATTTTTTTTAAGATAAAAATTTAAGATCGGAAGAGCACACG
>JAMLFT010009111.1:0-13023 GCA_026544285.1 Pachyrhizus erosus | reverse complement strand
AAAATATTAAATAAATAATATTAAAATCTAAAATTTTAAATTTTAGAATTATAAATTATAATTTTTTATTTTTTTTATCCAACCTGATCCAAATGTGATAAATCGAATTGGTTTACAAATTTCAATTGATTCTGACAACTCTATTTACTATTATGGACAAATACAAATAATCAAAATGTACAGATGAGCACTATCTTATCTGTATACAAAGAATTTCATTTTCGTTTAATTGTAACGTTGTTTTTTTAGTTTGTAATATGTACAATTTTGATTTTTTAGTTTTCAAATAATTAAGTGTTTATAATTTTTAAAATAAAATAATTTTGATTCATTTATTTATTTTCTTCTACCCAAAAAAATTTCATTTTTTGTACTAAAAATCTTTACAAGTTGAATTGATTAAATTGTTTCAAACCTTTTTTTGCTCAAAACATGCCAACTAAAATATCAAATTTTACTCAAAATAAAAATATAAAATTTTACTTTTTTTTTTTTACTTATGAACCTTTAAATATTCCATATCCTAAATTCTCTAAATATGTGGAAAGAAAATGTAAATCTGAGAATTTTAAATATTTTTTTTTTACAAAAGAAGTGAATTTTCTTTGTTTTAAAAATAAAATGACTTAATTAACTTAAAAAAAATCAAAAGATTAAAACCAAGCGCACTTTAAATTAAAGAAAAATATATGAGTAAGTATTTTTTTTTATAAAATACAATAAAAATCAACAACAAAGTTATCAGACTCTTTTTAAAATAATAACAGTGTTGACAGTTTGCACATACATACAATTTTCATTTTTAAAAATGTAAAAATTATAAATCCAAATCATATAATTATAGATAGTAATGATTAAAAAACTTAATTAAGTAATTGCCGCGTGACAATTTACAAAAATATGTATATTTATTTTTTAATTTTTATCATTTAAATGAGATATAATGATCTATATTTATTATTCTTATTATTTATAATAACTAAATATTTTTACCTAAATAATTGTGGTATGTGTGCATCTCTCCCTCTATCTATCGATAAAGGAAAGAAGAAAAAAAGCTAAATTTTCATACTTTTGTTTGAAAGTGATATTTTTGCTTCCATAAAATTTCTAATTATTTTTTGGTCACCTACTTTTATCCATTGTGTCTGAAAAGTAACGCATAAGTTCTTATCTTTTGTTATGTATGCCAACACAATAATAAGATAAACTTACACAAATGAACTTTTCTCTTCACTTAGATTATGATTTAGTATCAAACTCTAACAGAGATGACAATCCTTGAATCGTATTCTTTCCCTGATTTTTTTTGGTACATTTCATAATTTAGGGTCCTACTTGTGATCAAACTAGTAACAGAGTCTCACTTATGCATGCATTTAACCCTAGTGCTATTAATTCACCTTAATATGTTACCGTTGTTTTTCTCAGTCATTTGAATTGTGATATTGTTTCATCATAATTTTATAAATTTTATTTGTAGTAATTGAAGAGGAGGATGTAATTCATTAGCTCGACTACAAAATGAATTAGTTTTATTAAAATTTTGCTTCTTTTAAAGTTAATAAATATATAAATAAGTAAATATTAATTTGAGTTAAATATTAATTTTTCATTATTATTTATAATAATCTTATTCAACTCAAACATGATTGTTTTATGTAAAACATACCTATTGTTTATACAAAAATGTTAATTTAAATTTTTTTACATTAAATATTAATATCTCTTCAAATAAAAATTTATTAGTTCATCTCTTTTTGTTAATTTGAGTTAAAGCCATATAATCTTTCTACTAGATATTTAACTACTCTTTTTTGCAACAGGTGAGGATGGCTAATAATAAGTATTACCCTTTTTTCCAAGTTATATAATATGAGGATGGAATTTCATTTTCCCAATTACTTAGCAATGGCTTAGAAAATATTTTTGACATATTTTGACCTAGACGTCCAAAGCAGAGAATAGGCACTAGTAAGTTTTGCTCAATTTAATGCAGTTAATGATCTGAGATCGGGGATTCAAAGATATTTATTGAAACCACAAAGCATATGATCAAAACGTGACATTTTATTGCAATTCGGGGTTTTCATATCACCCAGTGAACAATACATATACTTTATTAAAAAGATGATAACGAAATCATGATCTACTCAGATTCTGTTCAAATGTTGTACACATCGATTCATAATAATTTACTGCGAATCATGTGGCTTTGTTAGTGATTGAACAATTAAACAAGCTCATCCCCCATAATCCAACCAAAAAACAGGTACATAACATCTAATATAAAATAGTTCGAAATTAATCACTCCAATAACTTTTGCCCTTTTTGATCCTTTACTTTTTGACAAACAATGTTTAGAGAACCCACCATCCAAAAGTCATAAACTGATATGATGCACCATGATGACAATAATGATTGCTCTGTGTTTTCACCTTCAAGCTATTCTGCTATGCAGTGGTTATAACCCACTCAGATGTGATGTGCCTCAACTTTATTTGACAAATTATTTAAATATCTTCATAATTAAAGTAGATCTCTTCCCTGATGTGGTATTCGACTCCTTTCTAATCCAGAAAAAGAAAATGAAATCTATAGAATTATTGCATTATTCTCTCCCCTTCCCTTGCAAATAACAATATACGTGACATGACTGATTTGGTTAACTATCACAATCTTCAAAATGGGGTAAAGTGTTGTTGAATTTTATTTTGCAGTTGGTTTGGACCATGATTTGCTTCCCACATTAAGTCCATTAAAAAGACCCCATACCCTTGAGCTACTTCACAAAACTAAACTTCATTTCTTTCTGGTTGTGGATAATATTCAACAATCATGCTCTGTATTTGGACTCCAATTGTAAACTTCAATAAAAATGCTCTGTATTTGGACTCCAATTGTAAACTTGAGAAAATGACTAAACGCTTAATGTTGCTACTTGCTACCCCTTCTTGAGTCATGCGTCAACCTTAAGTCATAATAACATTAATAACGTCAAAATTTATTAGACAGTTTATGAGAAATGCACAAATATTTTGAGCGTTGAGGTGAAAAGAAATAGGAATCAACACACCTGAAGAAACATTTTGAAGTTATGATCTAGGTTGAAGTATTATTAGTTAATTTTTAAAGGTATAGTACTCTTGAACGTGTGAAACAACTATTACGGGATTGTTCAACCTTAGTCAATGATTTTGAAATCAAATCCTAAACATGTACTTGTATTAAATGTTTTATAAAAAAAATTTCAACGAATTTTATAATAATCTTATCCAATTTCAACAATATTATGTTTTCTATATAAAAGAAAGAAGTTTGACTATGATAATAAATACAATTCCATCTCCAAATACACTAATAATTGAAGTGGCACAAAACGGTGTTTGGTTCATGTTTGGCCAAATCCCATCAAGATAGGATTCCGGCCCTTGTTTCCTTCACAAAGCCCATGAGACTAGAATGATATCAAATGTGAAGTTGCCAATGTATGACAAAATCCTAGCAGGTTACAGACTCCGCTTGTTTCCTTGACAAAAAAAGCCCATTATGAGAATAAAACGAGATCAACTATAAAGTAATTATGTTCAGCTAGGAAGAAGGATCAAGCAGCTATGTTCAACTCTAGATGTGAATTGAAACTGTCCCGGCCTCAGAAATTAATAACAATAATACTAAAACGAAGTTGCCAATCAGCTTTTTATCATAAAACAAAATTTCCAAGTATCAGAACAAAACTTACTATATAGAGAATAAACAAATCCTGAATGGACTTATTATATTGACAAAAAACAAAATGAATTGAATGACCAAAATTCTAGGCCACGAAGTTGTAAACTATAAACAATATGATGTCCAGAGCTTTGGCCAGACAAATACTCAGATGGAGAGGCAATATTGGTTATTTATTTCATAACTCCATTCAACGAACTGAAGCACAAATGGACTGTTGGTTGTACAATTCTGTGACTCCATTTGTGATCTTCTGCCTGTTTTTCCTCCTTTTTGAGACAACTATAAACCCTTCACCATCTCCATTCTTTTTTTCAGTAACACCTAATTTCTCTTGCTCAGCACTATCACTGGAATGAGGCACTGTCTTATTCTTTTCTTCATTTCCATACATAATGCTTATGACAGCACTGTCTTTGGCTATTTCGTCAGAACAACTTTCTTTCTCAATTTTTCCTTCACCGTCCTTAGATTCATCCACAGAATCAATATTTCCCTTGACAGATTTTACTAGAAAACTGAGCAATATCTGCCTTGCTATCTCGGATTTCTCAGATTCAGAAATATTGTTTTTTGTAGAACTTTCCTTGATTTCAACAAAATTTTCGTCTAGCTTTTTTTCTGCCATGCGCACCTCAGACAAAGAGTTATGCTCATCGGAAACATTTGAATTGTCATCATTGGCTTCTATTTGAGAAGCACTTCTGGGAACAAACTCAGGGGCATGTGGATTCATTATTCTTGGAGACCCAAGTCCACTTCTTTCTCTGATAGGGGTTTGGCTTTTAGTAAAACCATGTTTCATGCGAAAAGTATAGTTAGTTCTATAATATAGAGGTGATCTAGGCCCGCAAGGGACTCTAGCAACTGCAGGGGGAAGCACAGGCTCCACGTGCATGCCTTGGCCAACATCTGTATCATATATGCTTGTGAAGGAAACTGAATTTAAATGGTGAGGCATGGACAGCATTCCTGGATTAAAAGGTTTGGCCGCAGCTGAAAGCTTAGTGCCATTTGTTTCTGTAGGTTTTGCCTGATCAGAAGCAAGAGAAACCTTCTCAAGTTCCGATCCAGAACTTTCTTGTTGAGGTTCAATTTCATGAGTTTCCTCTGTTTCATCATGCTGAGAAACTGTATCAGTTATGGAACTATGCAAGGTACCTTCATTTATTGATGTTACAGCCGGATTGCCGCATATCTCATCTTCAGCACTAACCTTGTCCATCTCAGCCTTTTCCAACAATGGCTTTAAAATAGTTCCTGGTGGTGCTAAAGCCACTTCTTTGTAAGATATAGCCTTTGAAGCCAAGGAACTTATAGATGCCGGAGATGAAATTTTGGACACGGAAGCTTTTGTCGAATGATTAACAGAATCCTCATTCAAAGTTATGTTTCGAGCTTTTGGTTGTCTAGATGGAAATGACATGTCTGACATTACTTTTGGAACTCCTCTTTGTGGCGACGAACTAATCTCATTCCTAGAACTGCCTTCCCTGTAAATGTAATTATTAGAATCATTAATGCTGAGCTTTGACAGATGGGATCGCTTTCTGTGTCCAAACTTGCGGTTAGCAGCATTTCCTGACCGCCCTTTTGAATTGGCTTCTTGCCAACCTTCATCAGATGAAACCTCATCAACAGGTTCACTAGTCACTGGCCTGTACCTAGTGAAATCACCTTTTTCTTTCGATACTTGAGAATCAAGTGTGCCCTGTGTTTCTTCTATTTTGCCTTCTACCATACTTGGAGCATCTTTTGAGTTATCAAAAAGAATGCTCTCATCCACTATTGCATCGTCATGTTCTTGATTGTTGTTATCACTAATTGGGAGTATCTGGAAAATAAAAGCAACAAGTCAAATACAAAATATGGTAAATGATATCAAATGTTTTCAAAAATTATTTCCGATTTGAAATTAACTATTATAGCACTTCACCTAGAACTATAAGCTAACTCCAAAAGAATGTAATAGGTTGCATGCCGTTCAAAGATGACTTTTATAAAGGTAAAAACTTCCAAAATCTTTGGAACACAGTCTTCTTGTTTCCCTTAAGGACAGTACTTAATGAAAGGCACGTGGGCAATGAAACTGGAAAAAGAGGTATTTAATCAAGAGTTACCATAGCATATCATGAGAACATAGTATAAAGTTGATTAAATTAGTACTGGATCCGTTGGTTACAAGGAAGCCCCCAAGGGGAAATGCTATCTAGTTATTTTTGAGATAAACATCATCTAGAAAAATATTTACCCACCTTTGCACGCCTGTGTTTCCTCCGAGCATCGTTTCCTTTTGGGTCAGGACTAATAAAATCCAGGAGATCTGACACGCTGCATGAAAAAGGTTAAATATATATTTACCCCGGAATATAACACAGTAAATGGGGGATAACATGTTAGTACCTAAGGTGACCTTTACTTGCAATGGATGCATCAGGCTTTGGAGTTCCATTTTTAGCTGCTTCTTGCTGCTCTATGGCTTTTGATTCAAAATATTCAAGCCATGCCGCAGCATCCTGCATTGGGAAAAAAAATCTTTTATAAAAAATGGTATCATTAGCCAAAACTATCTATCAATGCCCTTATTTTTCCAATTCTTAGTTCAGTCCCAGACTAGTATAGTATTATTTGACATATCCTAGTACTACCATCCGAAAAGGAAATGACCTGTGTACGAAGGTCTTCTGATCCCAGCTTTGCTTGAAGTATCTTTAGTGTAGTTTGCTCATGTTGCACACTCAGAGAAAATGCATCCATCAGTGAAAGAGCTATAGCTATGGCGTGATAGCTTGCGGCAGTCTATAACATGAAAATTACTGTATAAATCACTGTTCCATTCATGGGGGAAGGGGGCGGGGGGGAGCGGTGAAAGAGAGGGAGGCGGAGAAAGACCTGTATATGATCTGCTCCTAACAATCTTTTGTTGCATTTAAGAGCTTCATGCAAGTATCTGAGTGCCACATGAACATTTCCCATGGCCTCTTCCATCATAGCCACATTTATATAAGTTGCTGCTGTGTTAGGATGAGACAGCCCACATGTAAAATGAAGAAGGAATAGAGCACGATTAACATACCTGTCAAAATATACATTTAGTTCGATGAGAAAATAGCAGATTTCAGAATAATAAGCAGAAAGTCATGACTTAAGCATCTAAACCAATTCAAGAAAGTTTAACTTACTTTAAAGCCAACTCAATATGTTGCAGACGATAATAAAAAACAGAAAGATCCCCGTAGCTTTTCATAGTGTCAGGGTGATCAAGCCCAAGCTCCCTCTCATTTATATCCAGGGCCTTTTGCTGATAAATGGTGGCCTAAATAAAGAATATTTAAAAAATGATATAAGTACCAGACCTTCTACCAATAACTACATAGAGACATCACACAGGCCCACGCAGCCATGCAGCACTTTCTTTAGACCATGCATATAAACTATTGATTCATTATCATATGTAGGTTCAGCAAGTTTATAACATGTTTTTCCCTTTTTCTTTCATCTCTTTCCCCTAGTAGCTTAGGACAAACGAACAATATTTTCCACTACTAAAAAATACTAAAGTATCTCAAATTTCTATAATAGCTGAGACAAAAATCTGAAATGTTATTTACCTGATTAAAATCTCCAGTGTGATAGAGAACCACAGCCAGAAGACTATATGCACTCGCAGTATTTCGATGATAGGGTCCACAAACAGCCATCATCTTAGCTAATGCCTGCAATACGATAGTATTTTCAAAACACTGCCATATTAATAACTAGTAAACTTAGAAATGATGTACCACGCAGAGACAAGTGATTTGTACCTTTGTACCATAGTTTACAGCATCCTCAAGCTTTCCTTTATCAAGAGCAATTTTGGAAGACTCCAATAAATTGCGTCCATCTATTGAGGAGCACCCTACATGCTGTTAAAAAAAATGATCTTGTTTATAAATGGTTCAATGAGATGAAATCAATTAATTATACATTTAGAATAGATTTTGGGGACTGTTACATAAACATGATCTCACCTTGCAAACAGGAACCAGACTGATAATATCATTTTCTCCAAACGGCTTACTGGACTCCATGTCATAATCTCTCGGGAACAATTCCAATCCAACCTGAGAACAAAAACATACAATTAATAAAAGCTTCATGTAAAGAAAATAGAAGAAGACGAAATGCTGATACCTTGTGACAGAGCCCTCTGAGAATAGACAACTTTCTCAAATGTTGAAATTCATCATTTAGTGTCCACCCAAATCTTTTGGACAAAAACATACGTAACCATTGAATTCTGAGATTATGATCATCACTCAAACTTTGGTCTGTATCTTCTGTTCGACACCCACCAAGTAAGAAATTCAGTGTTGATGCAATGGTTGCAGATAGATCAGCTACATTGTCAACAGAGGCAATAACTGCTTCAAGTAGATGCTTGAAAGCTCGAGTAATCATCTCATGAATACAAAGGGATTGTATGTGAGGAAGATTCTCTGCAAGTTTAATCTAATTCACACAAGAGATTAGAACCAACAAAAGCAAACTAAATTATCAAAACTAGTTCAACTAGCAAGGTATTTAGTCTACGACAGTAGCTTTCAAGCAGTAGAATGGTTGGAACATTTTAGCATTCTTCATAGAGATGCTCTTGATATAGAAAGAACATTACTAATACTAGATCCAGAAAAGTCATCCTCAGTTAGCAAATATGTTTCTAGAGGAAGCAAAGAAATAGAGAAAAGCATTCTCACCACTTTACCCAAAGATCGCATCTGTAATCCTCTTAAGTGCATAAAGTCAGTCAGTGTACGACCATCGACTGGAGAAAGTTCAAGTGATCCAAAGTCCACAGCCTAAAAAAGTAATAAATTTGGTTCTTAATCATGTCTATAACCTTCGTATTATTCAAAGAAATTCAAAATCCTTTGAGCAATGTAATATTACCAGCTTCGGCAAGGCAACTTCATCATAAAACTTGTGTCCCATGCTGATAAGCTCATCCACTGACTGTTGCAAGAAGAAATTAATTGAAATGATAGGTACAAGCCATATGCAAGATGCATTATCATAAACTTAGCAAAGTAAATCTCCCAACACAAGCTAAAAATATAGAATACATAATAAAAAAATTGGAAATTAACAATAATCACAAGAGATGTAACAAAAGTGCTAGTTATTCTTTTTTAAAAAAAAAATGCAAAACGAGTAGCAACATGAAAATAAACCAACATGAAGCATCTCAATCTTCAAAATATTCCACAAACCTTCGTGTGAAGACCAGTTCCAGATTCTTTGAGACACAAAAATGCTTCTTCAGAAAGTAGTTTCTCTAATTTATTAGAGTTACTTAACTCATCTTTGTTTGGCTCAACTTTATCAGCAACATCATTCACGTTTGCAGGTCTAGAGTCATTTTGCACCCTAGAATCTGCTCCATCTAGATTATCTGATTTCTTCTCTCTCCTCTTCAAAAATTTAAATTGCTTTCCAAGACCTTTAACAGCTTGCTCAACATCATTGCCATCTTCTTTGGTTTTAGAACAGTTATCTGTCGAAGTTTCCTGTTTTTGCAAATGCTGCATCCAATAAGAACCAAGTTCCCATCGAATAGACCTCTCTGAAACACTAGGCTCATCCTTTATTTTTTCCGTGCATTCTTGAACCACCTTCTGAACAAGATGTTTAGAAGCATCTAAGTCATTCGAATTTGATAGGGATGATAAAGTCCCTTCTAACGACTCAGCTCCAGATTTGTGAAGAAGTAGCCTCAAACTGCATAGATCACAAATATGCGTTCGGCATCATCAACACAAATTTGCTATTAATATTCATCTATATGGATTACGCTGCTTGCATTGCAATGGATCTAATTAACCAATAGAGAAAGATAAAATAAAATGTTCTGACATAATATATAACAAGTTAGATCATCTACCGATAACATTTATGGAATAGTTTATTGTTCAAACCTGTTGATGTTGAGAGCATTTGCCCCTCCATCTGGCTGATCATCTATCTCAATATCTCGAACTTTAGGCTTCCTCATGTTCACATTACCCACAACCTTTACTGTTGCAGTATATCCACAATGGTGCACAACAACAACAGTCAAGGAAGAAGTGTCCTGTAATCAATAAGGCGAAAAAGTGAACAATGACAGAATCACAATATATAGCCTTGCAAGACGGGTTATTTACTTACACGAACAATTACACTTTCATCTGCAGTCAGCCCTTTGATTAAATTCTTCTGAGCATTCCCCTTATGCATGCTAGACTCGTCTATTATGGAATCATACTTCGTATCTCCGTCCTGGATATCACGTTTTTTGACCATAATGGATAAGTCTCCTACGCGATCTTCATGCAGAATAGAACCTGGAGAAGAATTCAATTCATTCTTCTTGTTTGACTTGGATTCCATGACATGCTGTATAGCCGCAACAGCCTTAAATATTGAGGTATCAACAAACTGACTGTGAAGCAGAAATGCTTTTCTATCTCTGACCACTCTCTCCTCCTCAGTTTTGCAAGGAAGGGAGGCCAATATTGCAAAATCTGTTGCCCATGGTCTAAGGTCAAATTCACCATTTCTTCCTTGGCCACCAGCATTACCACCCCACTTTTCATCTTCAGCAGGTAATGCAGGAAAGTTTGAAGGAGACTCCGCGACAGATGGAGGGACAAGCCATGTATTTGATCGGAATCCATACGGAAGATTTCCAAACTGATGGAGAAAAGCTGTTAGAGAAACACGTTTTTTAAAAGAAGGAAAGAATCAGTTTAATTTGATAAAAAGTGTACCTTATTCCGTTCCAGAAAAGCTTTCATCAACGATTCATATGCCTGCATTGATCAGTCGTTTGTTAGAAGCGTTAGTTAAAACATTAAACTACTTGCTCAAGATCAAATTCTTATAACTAATTTTCTGATGGCTTGACATGCAAGCTAATGTAGCGGGTGCAGGATATATAAAAGCACAAAATATGGACAACTTGCTAGAGAAATAACCGTATGAAAAGTAGCTGCTAATTCTTAAGGAAATCAATTTCGATAAAGAAATTAAAGTTCAAAAGGTAGCATTTTATTAAAATGTATTGATCAGCCAACAAAGAATAATGGTGCAGTTTGATATATTTTCGAACTCAAACATATTCCAACACATGAAAAAATGACTTCATTGATACCCCTTATATAAGAAGTATTTTGGAGAAACATACTCTTTACATCTTTTAGTTGAAAATTATTATCAATTAGCCAACTGTAATTCAAATATGCTAGTACTTATTGAACAAGTAATTATAATAAAAATACTCATGTATAAATTGTTTCTATAATTAAAGAGAAAGTTGAGTTAAACTATTTTTATATAAATTACAAGTTTTTTTTTTGACAAAATGTTTTAAAAAAACTTATTAAAATAACTTGAAAATAATTTATAAACACATAATATGTTATTTTTAAGAACTTTTTCAAATACTCACATAAATAATTATGTTACAAGATAAGTTTGAATAAGTTATAAATAAACTCTTTCAAACAAACTCTTAATCCTTTAGAATGTAACCATATAAAGTCAATAACTATTACTATTCTAAAAGCTTGTTTGACACATTCTTTTTTACATTTTTTATTATTAAATTTTTTATGGTTGGAGAAAATGTTTTTATGTTTATTTCTTTTTTTCACGAATAATTATAAAAATAGCACCTTATTATTAATAAAAAATAAAGTAAAATAAGAGATAATTTTATAGTAATAAGACGTATATATACACTGAATGTGTATCTAGCATACTAAGTGTATTATTTAAAAAATTTGAACCAATTAGACTTAACTCTTCTAATATAATATATACTTAAACTTTCTTTACTTACCCAATATAGGACTTCAGTTATCCAACACTCCTTAAATCTAACAACGTTGGATTTTTGGATTGGTATGAACTATTGTGTCATCTGGACTCTAATAGCATGTTATAATGTGGAGCGTAAGCCCAGACTAGCTGGAGAGTGTGGAGTGAACTAAATGTATATGAAGTATAGGAGATGTATCATCTAAGAGATTTGAACCAATTGAATATAACCCTTTTGAACTTACTAGGGAAAAGAGAGTAGTGCATGCCTCTCTACATTGAAAAAAAAAAAAGTAAAATAAAAGACGGACAGAGGGAGGAGGTTAAATAGAAAATGAGAGAGTAAGATGAATTATGACGTGGTGAGTATGATCAATTATTACATAGAGTGTGAAGAAAAACGTAGAAGAAAAGAATATATAAAACATTGGATATATTATTAGATATACAGCTTAAGTTGTGTTTATTTGACCAACCTATAGAGAGAAGATGGACGGGAAATGAGTTAAGAAAATAAAAAGAGAAACAAACATACGTTAGCAAAGGCTCGGCTGAGTTGTTGAAGAAGATCAACCAAGGTGTGGCTGTGCTGAGACTGCTTCCCCACAGTGTAAAACCCTTTCTCTGAACAAACCACTTCTATTACCTTCCCATTGCATATTTTAACCTTCATGGTCCATGCACCAATATCAGATCATACATGCAACGTGCAACATGAAACACTAATCAATTAACAGTTAAGTGACACGACAAACCTGAAGCTGAAAGTAATCTCCCTTGCTCCTATCCTCTTCATCCTTCACTTCACATCTCTTCAATTCTGCAAAACACAAAAATATCCATTGTGATAGAACAGAACCTTAAGAAGAAAATTGAAGAGAAGAGAACGAGGTACCCACGTAAAATGGGGGAAGAGAGGTGAGAGAGGGAAAAGAACTCGTAGAAATCTGAGAGCTTCGGTGTAGGGTGGATGGCCTTCATCCCCACGTTATTGGAGATCGGCGACGGTGACCCGACCCGGGATTCCCCATTCGGCGTCCCGGGTGGGCTCAAACTTGTCTTGTTCTGATGTTGGCCCTTACTGTTTTTCTTGGCCTTTGACTCTGGGCTTGATAAGCTCCGTTTGGGCCTACCGAACCTTGTGGTGCAGCCCACAATATCCAATACCCTCCGCACCTGCGCAATTGCTTGGGCTTCCTCTCTGTAATCCTCTATAACACAGAGCCACAAACAAACAAATATAGAAATAGTAAATAAAACAATCTCATTCCCCAAAAATATAAATGACTACAAGTAAGATAAACCATCGTTTTAATTCCTGTCAGTGTATATCGCTGTTATATTACTGCCATTTTATATGATATTTTAGAAAAAAATTATATTAAATTAAATTTTATTTTATAAAATCAATAAAATATTAATTATTTTTATGAAAATTTTTAATAAAA
>JAMLFT010009110.1:0-13023 GCA_026544285.1 Pachyrhizus erosus | reverse complement strand
ATTTTATATAGGATATATTTTCTAATCTTTGTAAAGGTAAATGAATCCTCTCATTTATAATCATTATGGAAATTAGGGAACTACCATAAAAGGAAGATCAAAAGAATACTAAAATTTTTTGAAAGGAAAATGACCAAAATACCCCTACATTCAACTATACTCATTATTTCTTACTTTCTTATTTAGATCTTCGTCAAATTTCCTAATTCCCCTAATATTGTACACTTGATGGTAAATTTCAAAGGAATGAGGCTTCTTTAAAGAAAGATATGCCAATAAAAGAAACACCTTGGTGTTACTAATTTTTTGTGCAAATTGACAATATTTAATCTTTTCAAAAATAATCAAACAACATAATATGTAATTGTTTATTATAACAAATCAAGAAGTAAATGGTTCGATAAGTCTTCATAAATGAAAGAGATTCCCCCTAAGGCCAAAGATAGAACTAATGATGGTCAAATAAGAGTCTTTGAATCAAAAGATTCTAGGGATTTGATACCTAGAAGACTTGATCGACTGAAGTAATGTTGGATAAATAGATCGAGAGTGAAATCAAGAATGGAGAAATGCAATGGGTTGACTATAGTAGGTACCTGAGGAATGTATGCAGGCTGTGGAAGTCCTTGGGGGTGTTTAGGCACCAAGTTTGTGAACTGCCAAAATTAAGGAGTCACAATGTCAGCTTGGTAACCCCGACAAAGCATAGCATTACCAAAGTCAGTAGAGAGTATCTAAGCCTTGTACTAGCTTGAGATATGTACTCTTGACTGTCACCCAAAAATGTTGCAACCTATGGAATTGCTAATACGATTGCATAAGTCCTCCGATGAAAAGGAGTAAATGAGGCAGCAAGGGATCCCTATAGTCAATAGAAATTTATTTAGGATACGATGAGGTAAAATAGATGTACATGCATATGTGTGTAATTTGTATATGATTAATCCGAAACCTCAATACTATATAATAAAACTTGAGAATCGAAGATTCACTCCTACACTAACCATTTCAGGAAACGATGTCTGAGGAGTTTCACCCTCTCTTCCATTTGTCGGCTACTCCTTTATGTGGGCGATGGACTAGAGACCCACTATATCAGTTATATACCTATATTGGATATGTGCATTTTACTTTCTTCCATGCAGCTCCCTTGTCTCCCACTTCCTATGGGCAGATTGATCTTCCGATCGTCCTGACTTAGGTGGAACCTCTGAGGGTTTTTGTGTCACCTCCTGGTTTCCCCTCTCAACCTAGAAGAAGACGTCCACGTAACTCCTCCACAGGTCATGCTAGGTTTAGAATTGTTAGACCTACTCCTAGCATTAATATTTCAGAAGAAGACCCTTCAGAGGATCCAGGAGACAATGTCTAGTCTTTTATTATACCTTTAACAATGTATTATGTCAACTTTTATGTAATATGAGTAAGCAACTGGAATGTTTTGAAGTAGTATGTATAACTTAAACTAGGAGTCGCAGATGTAACTCTTAAACTTTTGTTTAATAAAATTAAGTAGGCTTTACATGTATGCATTCTGAGTAATGAAAAAGTAGTCGTTACAGTTAATGGCGCAACTTGCAAAACAAGTATCATGTTTGAAGTGTTTGTAACTAGTACTGTTGGGGTAACAATTGTCGGAGAATGTATAAGAGCTTCTGATGTCATAACATTGTTATGATTATTTTCACTATTTGCATTATTGTTTCTCTGTTCCTGTTTTCTTTGGCTTCCTTCATCATTACTCATTATTCTTTTACTTCTTAGTTTCATACATAACACAACTTTTCTAGTTAGAAAAGCAAGAAACACAATTCCACCGGCTATGCCAATTTATTTGTAGCGGATTTTTGTAAAAGATAATTAAATTCTTTCACAAAATAATTTTAAATTACAAATAAATAAAAGTTTAAAAGGGACTTAAAATCATTACAAATTGTGAATTTTTTTGTTAAACCAGTAGCCTGCAAATCACTTTCAACAAGTATATTGCGTAATAATATAGAGTTTTGATATGAATCTTGCTAAAAGTTTAGTTCTCAAAATATGTTCTCGAATCAAGTTTAGTTCTCAAAATATGTTCTCGAATCAAGTTTAGTTCTCAATAACTAAACACGGTATTGTAAAAATGATAGCAAAAAATTAAGCCCTAATAAAGTCTACAAAAGTTTCAAGAAGAAATGATGATTGAATAGAAGTGAAGTTTGGAGAAGAAATAAAAAAAGAAATTGATAAAAACAAAACAGAAAACAAATTAAAATGTTTATTAATGTGAGTTTCGAACATACATCTCATTTGTAGAATTCACCAAGTAGTCTTTAATATTCAACATGTTTTAGTTCAATTAAAAAGTTTGATATAAATGTTTGAATTCATTTTTTATTACAACCTAACTAACACATTCAACCAACAGTTAAATTTCTAATATTTCGACATGCCTACTCAAGCATAAAAATTACCTTAACTTATAATAATTAGTTTTCGATTACAAACACTTAAATTTCAGTTTATTATTTACTACCTTCAATATATTTTCTAATTCTACTAAAACATCATGTCTCAAAACTTTGATGTTACGTTTAAATTTTTGTATATTTCAATTTATATATTGAACATTATATTCTCTTCTCAAATTTTGATCCCTTCGTCTTTTAAAAGTTATTTTTCAAACTATTTTTAAAACCATCCCTCTTTAAATTAAACTTCGATACAAATATTTTCTTTATACCCCCAACATTAATGGCTTCTAAACACGTGCATATTAGTGTATCTTATCATTAGTAGTTTTATCATCTAAAAGGCATTTCTGTTCTTTACACCCTGCGCAGTTACTAATCTCACCATTCATGCATGTTTTCCCCTCCTTTATATATTAAAATTAAAAGCATGGTTGCGTTCTCATGTATCATGCAGTCTTTCTAAACTAAAAATCTTCATCTGCAGATTATCTAGTCTGCTGAAAGGGGATATGATCTGTTAAGCAACCCCACCCATAATACCAAACAAACCTTGAATTGCCGCGGTATAGGGATATTCACTGCTCGTTACTTGAATCATTTGTTTCTATCCTCCGTCTCTTTCCCCCAATCAACTTTATGTACATCATATTTTATTCTTCTCTAATACTAATAGTATATAAAATTGTAAATTGAAATTTTAAGTTTCATCCTTGTTCAGTGATATGTGCATCTATTAATCCATCAACTCTTTTAACTTATCCAGCAATCTCCAATTCAAATCTTAATTACCACTACTTAAATCCAAATTGAGCAAGCCATAAATAAGATTCTTTAACTTCATGTATACACCAAGGAAATTATTAGTAATTGGCTTCGATAACCTTTTATAGTTTCTCCTGAAATGCCTTACTAAATTGCCCAGTAACTTGTTTTTTAATTATTATTTCCTATTCCTTATATTCACTTGATAAAACATCTCTTGCCCACAATTATCAATATTCAAGACGAAAGGGTAAGCCAGGTTCCTCATTTAAGATACCATCACACGATCATCAATATTCATGACAAAGGGGCTTGGCTTCCCGTAAACCACAAACTTATCCCCTATAATACCTATGTACCACTTCATAAAATACTTGCTATAAAAAAACATGCTCCAAAAGCTCTGAGAAGTAAAAATAACAAAAAAACCCATTATTCCTTGACGGATAAAAATTGCGATTGTAATGAACATTAAACCCTTCCCCCTCCTTTCTCCCCAAATCTTAAGTTCGAAAGACTACATGCAGTGTAGCACACAATAAAAAAAACACCCTACTATCAGCACACCAATTCTTCCAATATAGTAGAATTTCACTTTTCCTGACAAGACTTGCAGATCCACTGCCAAGTTCAGTAATAAGCCTTCCGAGGATTGTTCTGTAGAAACAAACAACAATTAAAACATGAAGACAAGGCTTATCAAAACAAAACACCATGAAAGCCAAGCCAGTGACCCAAGTCATTGAAACTCCAACATGATAAAAAAAACTAGGTAGCCATTATTTACCAGAGGGTTGGGTCTGTAACGGTAACCAAGCATCATCCGTTTTTTGTACTGCTCATATATGTCATCCTCAGAAGTCACCTCCCCAGGTTCCTGAGCACCAACCCCCAAGTTATTTTTCTTAACATTACCCGCCATGATAGGATCCGAAATACCCTTCTTGGATCCACCCAGACCCTCACCTGGGAACCAATTATTGTTAGCACAAGGAACAACAATAATGTAAATTTAATTTCAAACAAAACTCTCCCAGCATTAAATTTAAAAACAATTATGATACAGAGACAAGACAAAAACTTGCAGCAGATACCTAGTATTCATATGTTTTACATTGCACATCAAATATAACTAAAGCTCGAAGCATGACTCAAATCTTTTTAAGGAGTGTTCTGAAAACCGATGAGACAGGCCAGTCAAACCAGAAAACCAGTCTAGTGTCTAGTCTAAATAAACCACAAAACTGGCTAGGAGAAAAACCAGTTCATATATAACTTACTGATTTTTTTTCTTAAAAAATGAAAAAATAACCTAAAGCATTTGTCATTTTCTTTTTTATTACTAGAAGTAAACTTGTTATGTTAATAGATATTATTTTGTATTTTTGATACCTAAACAGTTAGACCCATGTATTATGATATATTTTGTTTGAACTTTTTGTGTATACAATGAATGTTAGAAGCCTGTAAAATCACGTTTCATTTTTAGTTTTTTATTATAAAGTTATGATACTATATTTCTTTAATATTATTTAATGTATATTTAATTATTATTATTATTACTTTATTAATACCGGTTCAACTAGATTGAACCTTAAACCAGTGTCTTGACTGGTTCCATGATCAGTCCGGTTTTAAAAGCATTGTCTTTTTAAGCACATGTCAATGAAAAACAAGAGTTTGAAAATAAGACTGGGAAAAAGCACAAAGCACCTTCTTTCCAACCCATTTTTGACAGGAGCCTGTGGCCTACATTATCAGCCTGAATCTTAGCCCTCTCAGCAGCCTCTCTTGCAGCTTTCTGCGCTGCAGCATCATTACAGCTAGCCAAGAACTTCTCAAGTTCTTCTGGAGGAATGAAATCACCCATGTGATGGCCTTTTTTGCCTGGCAATGTGTCACCCAAAAGGAAGGAATCAAAATATTATTCCATTAAAAGGAGAAATGCATAAATGGGACAGTTTTAACTAAATGATTATATGACCAAGAAACAGCAAGTAACAACCAAATTTAACCTTGAAGAGAAGCAGGAGGGGGCATCTCATCTTTTGACTGCCTAGGTTGTTTATACTTCTCTTCCCTTGCAGCTTTCTTCATGTAGAACTCCATTAGTGCCAAAGAATCAGCATTTGATGAACCACTGGGTTCTTCTGCAGCAGAAATACACAAAACATACACCAACAAAAAATGGTTGGACACCAAGTCCTTGAAAAGAATAATAATAAATAATAATTAATGTGTAGCTCAGATAGCTTTACTCCCCCCCCCCCCCCTTTTGGGAGTAAATGAAATGGAATGGAACAAATTTATGATTTGCATCAAACACACCTTGAACGTTGTCAAATTGACACAAATGGAGATCAGACAGAAACTGTGAAAACAGTAAACATAGATACAACAACATAATAATTACCACTGCTTCCCACTGATGATGTTTGAATTGATGATCCAGAAGCTTTTGGATTGTCAGCACTTTCATATAAAGCAGATGCAGGAATTTGGTAGGCTGTCTGCTGCTGCAACAATCTTTGATGACTAGTCTGTTTGGAAGATGAAGTGCTTGTACCCCCTGAATAAAATCATCACATGCAAATTAAAATATACAATGGGGAGGTAGATGAGAATGCTTATTCCACACATCAGAGAGATCAAAACTTCTCAAGTCCCCAGGCTGGTTGATCAACTAAGCAACATTACTATGAGACATATCACATATATGATTACTGCTTCAAACATCTATGGCATATAGTTAAAATACAAATAAAAATCAATATACATACTCCCAAAACCATTGCGAATACGAGTCTTATTAGTTATCACAAGACCTCCAAAGAATTTACTAATTTAAAATTAAAATTATAATTTTCAATATATCATCCGCTACATCGATAAGATCAATAAAATAACCCACTATTAAAAATGACAATATGACACTGTTTTATATGATTTACAAGTTCAATGAGTTGTAGTAGACAAGGAAAGCCAACAAATAGTATTAGTTGTTTACCCTCTCACTGCAGTGTAAAATACCTCTGAAAACATGGTTACCAGTCTTATTGGTGACAAATAGTATTTTTCAAGCAACAGTGAGATTTCTTGCCCATAATGAAATACAAATGCATGAAAAATACAATTCCTAAACCTCACCAGTTGTCAGGGATAAGGTCAATAAAGTGACAAGTTATAAAAAGGAACACCATATTTAAAAAGCCCACCCACTTATTAATCAAGTATCTTTTACCTTAACAATTAACAAAAGCAAAATCAACACCAAAACATTGAACCAAAAAACAAACATATGCAAGGTAACTTAACATCAACAACAATGAATGAAACAAAATCTTGTATTTATATGGCTTAAAGCTTTAAATGGAAAAAAAAAAAAAAAAACAGGGTTTACAACTTAAACACCGATAAGACAGCTAAAACACTAAAGAACTTGGTTAACAACTTGAAAATATATTGAAATATGTGAAATACTTGAAAATATAACAATGAACACTAACCAAAAACTTGAGTTAAATGGATGAAAACTTCAAAATGAACAAAACCAGGGTTTACAACTTCCAGACCAAAAAAGCAGCTAAAACACCTAAAGAACTTGGTTTAAAAATATGAAAATATATTGAAATACTAACCATTTCGAGGAACCTGTGGTTCCATTGATTGTGCAAGAGCCTTTTCTTCTTGAGCAAGCCGATATTCATAATACTCGTATTCAGCACATCTCTCATCAAATAAAAATCTACAAGTTAAAACATGCACAACATATAATCATAAATTAGGAAGCATAAAGAAAGGATCAGTAGACAAGGGTTAAAAGTTGACTCCATATTTACTTGAAAGGTGTATCCCCAGGATTTTTTTGGCGTGTTACATCCTCAAATTGCCTTCCATTTTTAGCCACAAAACTTGCTAGTTTGTCAGCAACTTTCTTCACTGTAGGATCACTGGGGGAAGGAGGTGCTGCATATCACTTATAAAACTGATTAATACCGAGAGCATGAACAAGGGAATGCAAATTAGTCTTGTAGCAGGCCTGCCAATACACCATTTCTTGATAGGTACTTGGGGAATAAGCTGCATTCATGAGACAAAAATATTCAAGACATTTTCTACTCTTTGCTGCATGCCCACTTTAATGAGCAAAGGTATACACCGAGATGACCTCTTCAACAATGAAACCGCACGTAATGTAGAGGATGAGTCTATTTTCATGTGAAGAAAAAAGGAAGGGGAAAAATGGTGTGATGGCAACTGTATGCCAAAACTGGCATCTTCCTTCGCCTAAATATCGGGGAAGCTCTGAACACACATCACAAAGAAACCTGAGTTTAAACCCTTCTTACTCGTCCATTACTTCCATTGTGTGACCCAAAGAATGAGTACAAATGAAATGACAAGTTCCTATTTCAATGCCATTACACTTATGCCCCCTTCCTTTCATTCCCAACTGAACAGAATACGGGCCTGTTGTTTACTTATGCTTTTCACTTTTATAAATTTTATGAAAAGCAGAAAACTATTTTGTTAGGATAAAAAATTATAAAAGGATTTTTTATTTCAAAAGGTAGTTATAATTTCAGCTTTTTTTTAGAAGCTACTCAAAACTTGTCAAAATAATTTTAAAAAAATCAGACTTTAATTTTTTTTCAAAAGCTTAGACAAACACACTAAAAAATTTAAAATGATTTTTTAAAAGCTGAAACAATATGGCTCCAAACCACATTGAAAAAAAGAGTTTATAAAAGACATAAATTAAGAAATTCTTAAAGATGCAAACAATGTTGCATTCTCATCAAAGGCAAAAAGAAATATATAGTGCTCAGATTGAATTGCAAAACAGCCACTGAACTGTCAATAACCATCTCTCCTAAAAGCATGGGTAAGGGCTTGTAATGTTTTTTATATCTAATATCTAATAATATCTAATGCCCCCTCCAACATGCCCTTGGGGCCTGAGGCATGAACAAGGCAAAGGCCCACCTTACCATGTGCTGAAATGGAACTTTTATTTAGAATTGACAAGGACAGAGATCTCTTGATCACTCAGTTACTCTGATACTATGTCAAGGACCATCACTTCCAAAGCTGCTAGGTCAAGCCTCATGAGTATTTTTTGTAGTTAATAGAGAGTTACGGTGGATAGATTTGGACAGAGAACAAAATAACAAGAATTGTAGGTAAGGAAAGAGAATCAGAAGAGCAGTTAGCATTATGACATTTTAACATATAGAAATTATATTCACGAAGACATACACTTGGAAGGCCTACAGCACGCATTAATGAACTAAAAAATTTAATAAGAAAATAATAAGGATAAAATAAGATCTTAATAAAAAATTAGCATGACATACAAAGCAGTGACATAATGGATCACATATTGAACATAAAAGAATTACTTGCGCTACTACTTGATAATTCTGACTTAAAAGCTGCAATCAGCAGGAATACCAAATATGAGCCAACACTATCAGTAGAAACTAGAAGGTTTAAGAAGTAATTACCAACATCAAGTTGTCTTGATGGTTGGTCAATGCCTTCCTCCTGGCCTAACTTTTGCCGTTTTAGTGGTGCATCATTTGAAACATACCCAGCTTCTGTTTCTTCTTCATCCTCATCGACACTCAACTTAACAGGGGGTGACACCAGCTTTGACTTTTGTTTTAAACTGAATGCTAGCTTGCCACCGGAACCACCCTGGGATGTTTTTCTTGTATCATTACCCTTCAAGTCAACAGGCGTTTTGGTAATGGAGGGATTGGGAGACAAAGACCCTGAAATAACCTTAATTGGTTTAGAATCCTCTAATTTGACACTCTTCCCTTTCTCCTGCTCTTGTTGAAGTTGCTTGAACCTCTCCATGAAAGAACCATCATTGACGAAGAGGCTAGGTGGCACCCCCTTGTCCATTAGCTAACAGCCAAATAATGCAGTTTACAGCAATCCACTGTTTGTCAAACAAGCTTTAAAGCCTTTTAGATGATGCAGTTGACTTTTAAATCTGACTTTCATTTTTTTTAAACATTTACACATGGTATAATTTAAGCACATGTTAGGTTTAATTTATTTTAGAAAACATTTAAACTTCTTTGTCAGCCTCTGAAGAGAGCTTACGAAAACTAAGCCATTTTTTTCTCATAAAAAAACTGTACCTAAACATGCTATAAATCTAAATGTGATGAATTATATATTCAAAGCCAAACTTGATATCATCAACAATAAACAACACATACAAACCCATAGAATGGCCATTTTAACAAGCAGATTGTGAAGCAAACAATGTAACATATTCTACTGAATGTATAACAAATATATTCCATCAATCCACAAATAAAACAAAGAGAGCCCTTTCCAATGAAAAAAGCTTTATAAGAAGCAAGACTTCATAAGAAAGCAACAACACCATCCCACAAATTCTCAATATTCCCCTTCAATGACATTGTTAAATCTTAACATCATACTTTTTCACATGTTCATTGATCTGCACAACTGGCACAAAAATGATTCATGTGAATGATGAGAGCATCAGATAAGCAAATCTCAACCATATGGATGGTTAAGATCAAAACTAATTGAAACAGCCATGAACATCCGTATACAATTATACGGCCAAGTTCACTCTTTTCGCATCTTACACTCACTATTCTCTTTTACCTATGTTAGTTCATATTTTTTTCAGAGTTTTTCAGCATCTAACCAGGGTCACTGAAAGAGGGGACAGAACATATGAGTCCCTACAGCAAAACCACTGCCGCGCCCATTACAATACGATCCACAGCAACAGCAACATACAATAACCTAACTTAAGTCTCACATAACAAATTCCGGGGAAAAAATAACAAAATGATGCAATTTGTTAGGTCTATTACAAGCAAAAGACAAAAACAACGACGCAATAGCACCATGCTATTGAGGGGCTCGATTTGATCGAAAACATTCGAAAAAATGAAAAAACACCAAATTAAAAGCCCACACCTCTGACTAACAGAACCGACTCAGACGAGACAATCCCAAAGCACAAACCCTAGTTTTGAGTCCAATTCCAACAACCCCCCCTCAATCCCTTTAAATCAAATCGAATCTATTAATGAGAAAAACAATTCGGAAAAAGGAAACCCTAGATTGGATGCAGAAGCATAGAAGACTGACCCAATGATTTTGTTCTCTGTTGAAACTGATGCAAATCGGAAAAGGCTGAACCTTTCGCCCCAAACGCTGTACAAACCTAGCAAAATTGATAGGTGTCTATTGTCTCGCTTCGTTTATTTATATATGAAATATGAAAAACCTGTAAGAGAGGAAATTCAATATTAAGCAAATTTTAATTTTTAATATAATAAAAAATTATTTCTTTAGTTAATACCTTTTAAAACATTGTTAAATATTTTGGAACAGATATAGTTATATAGTAATTTATTTTATATAAAACATATTTTAAGTTTATATATTTTTATTTTTATTTTTTGAATTTTTATATTAAATATTTTAATTTTTAAATTTTATAAATACATATTTTTAATTTTTTTTTATTTTTAAATAATTTATTAAATATGTATACTTCAAATACATTTTTTTCTAAAATTTAAGAATTAAAATATTTAATATAAAATTTAAAAATTAAAAATAATAATTAATAAAAATATAGAAACTAAAAACATTTTTTATTTTTTTTATTTATCAAAAATTTAATGAACAAAAAAGATATACACCAATAAAGCGTTTGATATGGGAGAAGTTTTTAATTTTTTGAGAATCTTAAATTAGGAATTACGATTTCTTAATTTTGATATTTATTTTAAAATATAACATTTTCATGAAAGAATATTTTTGTTATGTTTAGCAAATTTTTTTAAAAGCTTCTAGTATTTTTTAAAATGTTATTTCAAATAGTATTTTTTAAAACTTAAACTTCTACCTTTTATCTTTTTAAATCTACTCTCCTTTTTATCTTTAAATATTTATTATAATTTATTTTTAATCTTTTCTAGGGTAAGATTTTATTATATATTTATTTTCTTTTCTTCTACAATTTTATTATTTTTACTTTTTTATATAAGATAAAATTTTCTTATTTTTAACTTTTTATTATATAAAAATTGACAAAGAATTTTATTTTATTATTATTATTATTATTATTATTATAATATTTTAGATATTTTTATATTATAATATTATTTTATCTATTATACTATTTACAATATTTATATATTTATTTATTTATTTCAACTTATGTTTAAAGATATTGATATTGTTAGATGATAAATTAATTTTATTTTTATTATTTTATAATATTTTTAATATTATATTTTAAAATATTTTAATCATTATACAAATAAACTTAATGAAAGTGTGATATTTACTTGACATTTGTGTTATTTTTACTTATTTTAAATTTGATTGATAATATTTTAAGATATAGTATAAGATAAATAGTAAAAAAATATAATATATAAAAAAATATCATAATTAAAAGTAAAAAATATAATAAGTTATTTATAAACAAAAATTATAAGTTTTTAAAATTAATTAAAAAATAAAATTATGAATACTTTAAAATATATTTTTATAAATAAAATTAAATTAAAAATTATGTAAAATATTATATAAATATATCTATTTTTATCATTTTATATATATTTTTTAATTATTTTAATTGATATTTTTATCAAACACTAATAATTTAATAAACTAACTTTTCAGCTTTTAACTAACGTTTTAATTAGTTTTACCATATATTATCAATATAAAATTATTTTATATCATTATTATTATTAAACTTAAATAATTTAGGAAGACCTACACTCAATCCAAATAATATATATGAGATCTTGTTTTGTTTCACCCTTTCACTGTATCGATCCTTTGAGATTTAGGTTAATTCTAATTTGAGTTTATTAAAAAAATTAAAATGATTAAAATTAGAAGTTAGAGTTGAATGTTCATGTATTGAGAATGTAAAATAATTTTTCACTGTCATTTAATTACAAATCACCATATGAATTTAAAATAATTATTATAAAAAATTGACAAATTTATTATACACCATAATTTATTATTAGATGAGAATATACATTTATTTTATACTATCAATGTATACTTTATTTTTTAAAAATTAATAAATTTAATTTTTATAGATGATCAGTATAAAAAAATTATATTATCAATTAATTAAACATTATAATAAATACAATTTTTAAAATATTTATTATAAAAATTAATTCAATAAGAGATGTTTGGTTCAACCTTTTTTACTTAAAAGATACTTTCAAATTAAAGTTGAATGTAAGCATTTAAAAAAATAAAAATTATTTATCAATTTTTATTTTTTTAACTTAAAAAATCCTTTGAAATTAAAAGTTATTTGATAAAAAAATTGAAATTTAAAACTAGTTATCTTGTGTAATAAAAGAATATATTTATAAAACAAAAAATACTGAATAAATTTAATTTACATTAAATTATTTTAATAATAATAAAAAACAAAAACATTTAAAACAATAATTTTAAAATATTATAATTTTAAAATTTTCTTTTAATAGTCATCTTCATATTATATAAAGAAAGAGAAAACGAGTGTCAGGTTGGTAATAGCTTGAAATCAAAGACGGTCTTCCTTCGAAGCATGGCAATATGACATTTCATTTTTATGCTTTTAATTTTTTATATTGATTATAAATATAAATTAATTATTTTAATAAATAGATAATTTAAATTATAATAATAAATAATATTTTATTAAAAATTATATATTTAATTAAAATTTTAGTTTAATTTCTGACTTTTTATTTTTAATTTCTTTATT